>CAUYRH010073489.1:0-23062 GCA_963574655.1 Perodicticus potto
CCATCCAGGTAAATACAAAAGATCATGAATGTTATATTAATCAGGTTGATAAAAATATCTCCGATTGTATGGGAAGCCCGCACACTGTACTCCAAGACTGAATTATTGTACACAGTTATGACTCAATAAAAAATAATTAAAAAAAAAAAACCTAAAAAAAAAAGACCTCTCAGGTATCCCTATGGCTCTCTCCCTACTTCCTTTCAGCATTTGATTAAATACAATCTTGGTAGTACCTCCCCTGACAACAGATTGATACTGTAAACCATGGCCTAACTGCATTCTTCATCCCTTTCCACTGCTTTGTTATTCTACAGAACATTTATTGTCTTTGAACACATGACATTACCTATTTAGTTAATTATCACTCTCTCTCTACCTCACAAAAGCATGTGTTTGTACATGATCTAGTCTTTGATAGATTCCCAATGCCTCAAACACAGCCTGGCAAGTGGTCAGGATTAAATTAATCTCTGGTTAATTGAATGAATAATAAACGAATGAATGAATGAAAAGGGAAGATAAGTACTGAAAGAAATGCAAACCTTGTAATTGCAAGGTGTAGTTTATTTATTTTTAACTGGCAAAAGCATCTTTTTAACTGATTACACAGCATCTTTCTTCTGAGTGCCAGGTGTCTGTCTGAAGACCTGATTTATCCTTGACACTAGCAGCAGTGACACATATATTCTTTCTGGGACAAAACTGCCATGTGACCTTCTCCTCCAGGCCACAGCGTAAGATCACCTTCTCAATGCAGTGAGCCCCACTTTTGCATGAGGAACGCAGCTGGGCTGAGGACTGGGCTTTGTCATCAAGTCCCAGAGCTTGTCTATAGAGAGCTTTAAGGTCTGGACTTGAATTTAGTCTCTTGGTTGCTTATTAAATGTTTCAAGAAAAGACTCATCTATAATAATAAATTATCCATTTAAAATATTTTATAAAATACATTCAAAAGAACCCAATTTTATTAATGTAAGTGCATACAAGCATCTGAAGCTGTTAGCAAAACATTATATTAGGAAGAACTCGTGGCTTTGTTTCCTTAAATACATAAAGTTCATTTTTGTAGAAGCGTTTGCATGAATTATTTCAATGTACTGTTTCAGCGAGGAAAAAAAAACCCTATACTTTCTTAAGAATGATGAAAAAAATTTTAATTATGTAGCAGTTAAACGATATATAAACTTAGTTAAGAAATCTTTTCTTTTTAAGGAGTAAAAAGTGGGCTACTACCCAAGCCATTTCAACCTGACTCACCAAACTTCCTGAGGTGCTGGGTGCCCAAGTCAACGCAGTTGTTTATAAAGCAATTCAGCGGTTTCTGCAGAGCAATGTTTTGCATATAGGGCACGTGCCAGAAGCAGAGTGTTGCCCTTGAACTTCTTCCCTGATGTCCCTGCTTAACAGTAAGTGGAAATCTGTAAGTCCTGCATTTGACAACAGAGTATCCTTTTAAAAGACCCTAAATCTGACACTTCTGTTGGACTACAACTTGTATCAATTTTTCCTTGTAAGAAGAAAACTCTCATTCAGAATAAGATCTGTCAGAAGGTGACAGCTGTTTTTTGTTGGATGTAGAATTAAGTAAACAGTTAAGACAGTTGAGCTTTTACTAAGATGATTTAATAAAGCTCATTAATGTTGTTGATTTACATAGCTGACCCAAATAGAATACAAAATTCAACTCTGAGTTGCAGTAATACATCATCAAAATATACTGCAGTACTAAATGCTCCAGATAAAAAGGTCAAGACATCGATTTTAATTTTAAATTTAACCAAATATGTTAAAGCAAAAAACTCATAAAGGGAGAAATATTGGAAAATGTTTATCATTTCTTTTCCTTTGTTTTCTAACCCCTGTAAAGTGCTCAGCCTCTCTCATTAGGAAAGTATGAATAGCTTTACTATTATGAAAATAAAAAAAACCATAACACTGAGTTTTTTTGAGATTATAGATCAAAGCTATCAAATCAATCAATGTAAAAGCCAATGAGTAGTTAGAGAAGGGCTTTAGCGCTCAGTAAACTTCCCCTTGTCTCTGTCAGCCGTATCCACAGTAATGAATCAGCAAGAAAGCATTTGACCCAGCAAAATTCACTCCCATGTCTGAATCGTGACTGATACAGTTCTCATCTTCAGAGTGCAAGCCACTTAGATATTTTCTATTTTCTACTTTTATGCCCAATTCTTTCAATCTCTGGTGACCGTGTCATGACCGAGGACATCATACAATCTACTCGATATGTATGTCACTCATTTTTCAGCTATTAAGATCTCTTAGCTCCCCTTCAGCTTTATGGGAGCAGAAGGGAAGGGGGATTCTATCTTACATTTGATTTCAGCAGCCCCTAAGTGTTGGTATTTGGGCCTTGGTTGGGAAACTTGTCAAATGTGAGAATTAAACTATGAGTTGTAATAATAAAAACAACAGGCAACATTTATTATTTATTGCTTTCTGAGCACTGACTCCTTTAATTCTCTCAATAATCCTATTTCCTCGTGGCAGAGATGAGGAAATTTCAGGGACAGGGGGCCTCAGGCAAAGGCACAGACTAATAGTGAGAAAGAGGGGATTTGAACTTGAGAACCGATTGGAGTTTGCTCAAGCATAGTACTATGGTGCCTCTTCAATAGTAAGAATCTTAATAATAGTATAATATTATGCCAATGTAATGAAGTGTAAAGAGAATGGGGAAAAGCATAGGATTTGAAGTTAGTGATATGGATCCAGCTTAACCTATGCACCAAACTAGTAGTGTGAAATTGAGCAGATTAGTTAACTTACCTAAGCCTCAGTTTCCTGATCTGTAAAGTAGACTTAATAAAACAAGTCGAAGTAACAGGTTCGTCTTCCTCGAGTGCCTTTTGTCACTCTTATGGATCTCCTTTCCCCTCTCCTCACCACTTTCTCTCCTGCCCTGTAGACCCGCTTCTTCTCTCCCCTGCATGCAGGCCACTCACTGCAAAGCTTAATTCATTATATAGCCAAAGTGCTCATGAAAACCAGCAAATGGTCAAGGTTGTGCTGCACACACTGTAATGGATGCTAAAACCCAGCAATCAATGAGAGTGAGGTCAGGGAATAGACTTAGAACGTGCGGAGAAGTATTGCTTGTTGAACTTATTTTCATGCAGATTTTCATTTCCCAAAATGCATTTTTTACGTATGTTAATAGGAGTTTCCAAAAAAGATTAAGTTTAGAGATTAACAAAATTAAACATTTGTTTCTTGCAGGACTTCTCGGAGTCTTTACTTGCTGATGTGAAATGTGAATCTCCAAGTGGACAATGTAGTATGTGATGATTCCTACGTAAACAGAAAGGGGATTCCTTTCTCCCACCCCCTAGATCATCTTTTAAGACCAGTTTTAGCAGGAAATCCTATGGGAAAGTCTTAGATTAGCGTTGTGCCAACTTATGAATGTAGGAAATTGGTGATTGAGAACTGTCTCTGAGACTTAGAGAGATGGGCAACATACCTCTGATTCCTTTGTGGACGTGGAATTCAAGCCTTTTGTGGAACCTGCAGCCTGACCCAGTTTGTACAATAGAACTGGGTTGTTCCTAGAACTCCTATGATTCCTATGATTCATGGTTTGATTATATGGATCTCCTGGGGCATAGAAACCATAGTCACTAGTCTTGACCTTAATGGCAGCAGGGTAGAGAAGTCTCAGGGGGTAGATGCATGTGGGTCAGGGACTTGAGAAAGATTTGAAAGAATAATGACAAGACCAGGAAAGGGCCAGAGGAGACACACAAAGATTAGCCACAGATGGTGAACCTGTGACCAGCCCCTAAGAGTATCTGTCTACCTGCCCCAACCTTCATCTGAAGATACCATGGGGCACACGTGTATGGTTGAGCAGGTCGTGTACTCCACAGCTCCAGGGGTGCATATACTTCAAGGATGCTGACTGTAGCATGGTGGGTAGGACCTGAATAACATTCTGGAGATCTGCCACATGCAATTTCCACAGTCATGTGCAATGGCCCTGGACATTAACTTGAGCAAACTAAGTAAGTATTCTTCCAAAGTATTATTTTGGTCACTGACTGGTTTTTACATAAAGTGGACTTCTTAGAGATAGGGACAAAGTGGCCATCCAACCAGCTAAAGAAAGATGTAAGAAATGAATTCAAAACCCCATAAAGATATGGTTTTGGCAAATTAATTATGTTTTCCTTTAGAATATTTCAGGGAGTTATCTCTATTTCTATGTTCCTGAGACAATCTCACCCTACATTGCTTTTTTCTATGTAAACAAGAGAACCCAGGAAGATTTCAGTTACCAGGTCCTGCCAAGGAATATGATTCTTTGCACAACTTTCAGAATTAGAAAATAAGCATTTGTCCCACTGAGAGGCCTAAATTTTACATAGAATTCATCTCAGCCACAAGGTTCTTTAGAGACCCATGAGTAAGTCTTCAACCTGGTACGGCTCAGGTTCTTCACTTATGAAATGAAAGTAAAGATGGGGACCTTCCATGTTAAATAAGTAAGAAGTGAGAAATTATTGTCAAGTACCACTCAGAAAAGAGTGTGCAGTTAATGCTTTATAATAATCTTTCTAATATTGCAGACTTGTGGATAAATTAGGCAGCACTTTTGTCTCCTTTGAGAACAATGATAGAATCCTTATGTGGGTGTCAGTCTAATTAAGGCAATAATATTTATTAGCTGATTCAGTATGAAAAATGTGTACTCATTGCCCGTTTCATAAAATTTTCAGTTTTCTGGAAGTTTGGAAATCTTTCTGCTTGCCTATTTTCAATATTAAAAAGTTCTTTAAAAAAGAAAAAAGACATTGGTTTCTAACCCAAAGGTAATTTCTTCATTGTATTTAAATGGGAAACCATGAGAATAGAGAATTTCTTAAAGTGTGGTCCAAAGTATTAGCTCAGTGATGTTATATAACTCAAAGTATGTATCTATAAAGCAAAGTTATAAATGCTTAATTATGTTAAAAATAACTTTAAGATTAAAATAGGTTAAAAATATCATCTGTGTTTCTTAGTCAGGGATCCAGCAAATTGAGAACTTTTAAAATGACTTTGGGAACATGACGACGGTTAACGTGTGATGAAAGCTTATAAAGGGAGTCTTTGTCTTTGAGGCCATAGCTTGTGGTTTTGAAAGCCTAGAGCCCGATTTGTCAAAGGGCAATATGTACATGGATAGTTTTCTACTCATTAACAGTGAGTTTTTCTGTCAATATATACAAGTTTTAATAATTACAGATAACACCATTTAAACGATCCTATACAACTGCGATTTTCTCAATATTAATTACTTATTTTGAGACCAAAGCCAATATTGAAATTTCTAAGTGGAAAAGTATCCTTCGTATTCCTGCTACAGAAAGAATCTCTGGACGCTGTGATCCAGTGACTTGGGCACGTGGAATTTTTGTGTCTGGAGGAGGAGAAGGTAGCTGGGAGAGAGAGGCAGGGATTGGGTGGGGGGTCGAGGCATTGTGTAATACGTGATGCGTGATCACTGTGCAAATCTTTATTGGCATTTTGAGGAACTACAGACTTCAGAAAGTTGAAATCTTTCTGTCTTTGATAAAAGCCCAGCATCATGTTACTGTCTGTTTGCTTGCCTTCAAACAAGGGGCTAGAACCTCAATGAAGAGAAAGATTTCTTCCAGCCTGAGGATCTGTGATTATAACTCAGACAACTCATAATTGTCTCAGGATTAGCCTGCTTTGCAAAATAAAATTATTGCATTTGTAAATGACCAGGCTTATTGGAGAGGCTGGCAATCCCCCAGGCTGGGGGACGTGAAGGATACATGTGGGCCTGAGCTCAGGAGACACGAGGGTTCAGATAAAGCTGTCGCAAAAATTGGAGCAGGTAGAAAAAGAACAATTTCCATTTTCTTTTGCTGCAGAAGAGGGACTTGCTAACAGAGTTCAAGATTAGAATGACTCAGTGAATATTTAAGTATGATTTTTTCTTTCTTTTTCATTAAGCCTTTTAAATGTGGAGCTCTCGAGAGCTGTGTGGCTTGAGATTGTTGAAAAATAATGCAATGACAGGAGACCGAAATGATGTGAGGTGATGACATCAGCATCAGAATGCTGTTGCTAAGGTGAGCCTGTTTTTCTCTCTAATCCAGCTGGAAGGGGAAATAATTGCCCATTTCTGGTAAAGAATATATCCATGGCGTGATCCCTTTTCGGTAGCAGATAAAACAAAGCCAGATGCTTTCTTTTTGCACAAATTATTCTTAAAATAAAGATAAAAAATTTGTTATAAAACATAACACATGTCCTTGGGAGAATGGTCAGAACATTTTATATAAGTTTGAAATTTTAATGTATCAAGAATATATAGCAAGATCTAAATAGATGTCAGAAGGAGAGAGTTTGATGGATCTACCTGAAAAGAGGCAGAAGTATTTTAAATCTGGTGAAAAAGGAGATAGGGAAATAACTGGAAGTGAAAAAGAATGAGCTGGAATTATACAGTTATTGACAAAGGAAAGGCGGCAAAGGGAGTCCCAGGAGGGTGGGGGACGGAAAGGGGCACCCGCCACGGTCTGAGTCAGGGATGGTGTCTTCCTACAGACAGGGCTCCATGCAGCCCAGCACCAGGACGAGGAAACGTGGCGGGGACTCAGTGACAAACTCGTGGCCAGAGCAGTGGAGGACAGAAGTCCCTGCTATGTGAATGTCTTCTGGAGTTGTTCTTGGGTTTGTATCTTCTGCTTGGAACATGCTTGTCCAAGGATCCTGGGACATGTTCCGTCACCTCTGCAAATCTCTGCTCAAAGGGCCCATTCTTATGATGCCAGTCCTTGGCTATGTAACTGAAGCCACTACTGTTCCCTCCCAACTTGTCCCAATGGATGGCCTCATACCCTTCACCAGGCCCTACTTTCCCTTTTCTTTTTTATCTTATCTTAGCACCTAACACCTTCCAATTTGTCAGATAACTTTTCTGTTCTATTTAGAGCCAGTGTGGTATCCTGGAGAAGAACATTCTGAAGCTGGCCTCTCTGGAGCAAATAGACTCTACTCCCTATAGGCTGGGTGACCCTGGGAAGGTCATTTACTCACTCAGATGATTTTTCTAGTTGGTACAATCGGGCTGACAACAGCCTCATACATTTTATAGTAGTAATACTGTAGTAATGCTATGTAAATGTTTCATAGATGGCTCTCCCTGACCTCAATACAGTGTGAGCTTCTGGGGAGCTTCTGGAGAGCTCACACTGTATGATTAGTATTTGGTGGAAGAAGGAAATGAGTATCACATTTTCCAGAAATTGATGCTTTCACAGGGACCTAGAATAGGGTTAAGGTTTGAATGGGTACTTATGCCCATAGGTCACTATGCAGCCACCAGAAGCCCTCTGCTGGTCAGGAAAACCTGGGCAAACAGTCTCCAAGACACATATATGAAGAGAAAATCTGCTGCAATGGACAATCTGGTCTGGCCAAGAGGTGCTGAAACCACAGGGACCTCCAGGATAACTGTGGTCTCCAGAAAGAAATGGAAGGTAGCATTGAGACGTGGCAAACACCTTACAGGCTGTTGGCACAGCTGAGGACCTTGGTAAAGTCAGAAAATATAGCACCACGTAAAAGACGTTGAGTAGAATGAAGTAGGACATGTGCCAATGAACAGTTCATCCAGTGCTGGTGTTACCCTAGTGTGTCCCCAGAATACCAGATGCATTGGATATTTTTCTTAATGAAAGGGCCTTTGGTAAAGCAAATTCTCCAACGCAGTAAACTGTAGATGCCCCTCTTGGAGATTTACAATGCACAGCCCCAGATCAAAGCTCTGAGAAGTACTTTGGTAAAAGCAACATTTCTTTAGTAATTTCAATAGTTTCCAAACTTACCTGGCCATGGATTGTTTTCTTTAGGAATATTCTGAGAAGAGTGTCCCAACATCTTGGTTTGGGCACCACTGACTAATTCTTTGAGCTTCTAGGGATCAAGTCTGATCTGCATCTTGTTTATCCTTCTGTGGTGAATGTCTTAGTTGGGACCAAAACACAGCAAGTATTTGCTAAGTCTGAACCCTGTGAGTGAAAAAGTGGATCTAGGTAGGTCAACAACCCTAGAAGAAACAGAAAGAGATGGAGATGGGAAGGAAAGCCCTGGAAAGGCTTTCCTTAAGGAGTATCATATTGTAGTAAATGCAAACCAGTTGCATTTATTTTTAAATACAAGCTTGTCATTGCGGCTGTGATCATACACATGCCACACTCCATCTATTTCCCATACCCATTTCGGACTCCGCTCAGCGACGATGACATCTTCTCTAGTCAACAGGCTCACAGACGTCTACTATGACAGAGACCCACCCACGATCTCACTGAAATCTTTTTTCTGGAACCCACCCACTTCTGAGCCCTTTGAAGAAGAGTTTATTCCCATCTGTTAAAGACCCTTTGTAGGAATCCGGGCTGCCTATCAAGCATCAGAGAAACATATCGCCCCGACCGTGCCACGGCCCTGAGGATGCACATTCAATGAATGGATCTGACTTCTTGATGCACCCTGGTTTCCAAACATTTGGCTCCAATGGCCTCTGGAAAGCCCTTGAGAGATTCTATCCCAGCTTAGATGCTAGGCCATCCGTCTCAAACACAATTTCCTACTCGGCCTGTTACCATATTTTGGTTCTCCCCAACTTCGTTCATTTATTTAACAAATATTCATTGTCAAGACATGAAGATCCCAGCCTGGGGGAGGGAGGCTACATACTCATGGAGGAACAGACGACCAACAGTGATTATCAAGTAGATCATGCATTTGAAAAGGGTAGTAAGTGCCCAAGGAAAGAAGGAAAAAGCCCATAGAGAGGAGCTTATCTCCCCCACCTGAGTTGAGTGTCCCTGGGCCTCTGCTCGTCTCAGTCCCTCAGTCAGAAGAGAGGAAGAAGGTTGTGGGTGGAAAACCTTCCAATTGCCCCAAGAGGAGGGAGACGGTGCTACCCACATGCAGCACTTCAGGTTCAGAGGGGCTCTTCTCTGTGGGAAATGCCACTTCCACATAATGAGGTGGAGGTGAAGTCTGAGAATACCCGGCCTTCACTGGAGCAGAGGAGTCAAGTTCTAGTGAGCACGGCAGCAGACATGAGGGGTGCATGGTGACCCCCTAGCCAGCCCAGGAGGAGAGCACACAGGTGCTACAGAAGGTGCCTGTGGTCTTTCTGCAGAGGACCGACAGAGAAAATGCTGGACGTTGCTCCATCTCAGCATTTCACAATTCACCATTCTGAAAGGTGACCGGTCACCTCAAAGGTTCCCTGCCTGTGGACAGCTGGTGGGTCAGCATTCTCCCGGTCTTGTCCTGTTCTTGTCTTTTGGCCCACAGGCATCTGCAACTCTGGAGAAGCAGGGGTTTTGCCCACCCCTCAGAGGCTTGTGACTGCAGCTTAAGGGTTGAGCTTCTCCAATAACCTCTTACCTGACCTTCTCACTGCAACCTCAGATGCCCTTGGGCCTAAGGGCAAGAGGCATGATGCAACCAACTGTCACACCAGCAAAAACAACAAGACAGTTGAAGTTGGCCAACCTGCTGGGACTTTTGGTTTCCAAACTCTACTCACAGGCACCCTGGGAAACTCTAGAGAATTTGGAAGGCTTCATGGGCTATTTTTCCCATTCTCCAGGGAGACACAGCAAGCCCAGCATGTGTCTTAAACTGCATGGTAGTTCAATTGTGAACTACCAGCTCAGGGTAGTTCACAATTTCAATAGTCACAGCTTTAGAAGAATCACTCGACATTCCTTTCCATGATTCCACATATCTTTGCAAAGTGGGATTTTTGACAGTTGCTAAGATGAAAAGCAAGCACTACACAAAATCATCATGGGAGAGGATATGGGAATGGTGGCTCGAATCTGATTCCAAGCTTTCAGAGTTGCTTGCTGTGATCACCAGCCACACAGAATCCATTAATAACTCTGTGGCACTATGCATGACATAGAAATGTTATTTTTTCTTTCAAACATTTTGTATTAACTTTCCAGACAACTATTAAGTTGTTAAAGCACAAACACGAAGATATTGGATGTAACTATTTAATAAATGGAACAATCAGGTATTTTTGTTGACTTAGGAGCACAGTGAAAAAAAATTACTGAACAAGAGTGTCCTGAACCAAGAAAGTTTAAAAATCTCTATCTGAGTTCATTACCACTTTTTTAGTGTACAGTAACTATTTTTCATTGACATCTCACTAAGGTTCTAGAACTTGAGAATGATATTGGTGTTGCTGATGATAATAAAGCAGTTGCAGTAACAGGAGTGGCTAGCATACACCAAGCACCACCATGCACTACCATGCTAAAGATTTAGGCTAAAGATTTCTCAGACATTATTTCATTTACATGCTTTGTTCAATTTACTTTATTCTTTTTTTCTTAACCCCGAAAACGGTAGTTCCAATTTCTCCCAGAGACTTCTGCCCCTAGAACTACTGAGAAAATTTAGAAACCAGTTGATATTTCTTACGATAAATTTAATAGAAAACATGGTAACTTTTTTCCCTGAATATTATAAAACCAATTTTCTATTCCCTGTGCATTTTCAACCACCCACACAATTTTTAAAAAATTACCAATCTCTTCTAAATTATGTAAATTTTCTCCAGAATCCTAAATAGAAATCAATCGACCAAAATTAATTTAGCACTAGTCCATGCTACGCATTGTGGAGAATAAGAGAAGACTTTAACAGGTGGTCTCTACCCTCAGGGGGCATGCGTGAAACAAGGAAAAGAGAATAAAAGCCAGTACATACTGAAGAATTGTGTAAGGAGGGATAGGCTAGAAATGTATTGAAAGAGAAACACATCCTAAGACTGAATTGTCACAGACCAGGTGCACCTGCACTCGCCTTGCAGTATCCTGCCTCCATTCCGATAAGCAACCTTCCCCTCCTTGGTAGGGTCCAGGCTGTCTCTTCTGGTAAGTGAAACATTTCCATCTCTTTGAAGACGCCTATCCTTTTTTACTCTAAGGGAGACTTTATTTATCAGGAAATCAGTACCACTTTAGATATCATCAAAGATTAATTTTCCCTTTGCCTGTAAGCTTACTAACTTTGATATATCCGTAGCTGCATTGTGCCTTTGAGTTTTTATAATCTTTCTCCTTTCCCTTCTCCAGTCCAACTTTAAATATATTTTATATCCACACGCATATTATGATCCTTTGTCTCTCTGGTTTCACTATCAATTTTTTGCTTAAACCTAGCATATGTCCTTTTCACTTAATTACTAGTGCCATTTTCAAGTTCACCCCTTTAACCATTCAACAATTATTCAATAAATGCCTGCTACTATGGACCAGAAAGATATGGCCACTTCTCTCTCAGAGACCAGTGAGCTAAATAAAACAAGTAAGACATGTTTACTATATACTGGGATCATCACTACAGTGTCTAAAATGTCAAGGTTCTATGACTGTAATGGTGCTCAGGAAAGGCTTCCTGGAGGAGGTGATGTGTAAGTTGAGCATTGCTGGACGGGAAGATGTTTGATGAGCATGAAAGGAATCAAAGATGTTTCACGCAGAAATTCAGACTCTAAATTAGGAAGAGTATGACACATGCCAGACAATGAAAGTAGTTTAATAATGCTAAATATAAAGTAAGAGGGAAGTGACATTAAGAGGAGGGAGGGAGAATGTACTCACCTATGTGCACAATGCAAGGGTACATTTCAAAACAACTAAGAGTACATTATAAATGTCTTACCACAAAAAATAAGTGAGGTGGTATTATGTTAATCAGTCTGATGTAAGCATTTCATATTGTATATCAAATCTCCACATTGTATCCCATAAATAAAAATTAAGTTAAAAAAAAGAATTAGGCAGGAAAGATAATGGGGAGATGTGGAGTGATTTTATACTGGTAATGGCATTGTAATATTTGGTTTGTAGAAGATCATTTTGTCTAAGGTGTGGTGAATGGAGGGAAAGGTGAGAGATGACATTGGATGCAAAGAAATGAGCATTCGGCAAAAAAGTGCTGGTCTTGGATTAAGGATACAGTGGGGAAGAGGGAGAGAAGTGGATGTGCTGGAAAGACAGGCTTTATAGGACTTTGAAGTATTTGGATGATGGTGAAGAGAGTGGATAGGCATCGAAGGTGGTGGTTCCATTCATTAAAATAGGAAACGTAACAGAAATAGTGGTTTCAATTTTTGGATTAGAAAACAGAATAAAAAATTATTTTTGCTCAGCAGAAGGTAAAAATGAGTTCTCTGTAGTACATGTAAGAGAAGAATTGGGCCTAGAGGTCAAGTGAAAGGGACAGAGTTATAGACCTTCAATCTGAGGAACCTACAGAAGATAACTGACAAATCCATTGTGCAAATCCAAAGGTATTTTTTTTATTGGAATCCCCCCGGCATCCCCTTTGCTTTGGACACACTGATCAACTTCTTGATAAGTGTCATATGTTTGGTTTCTCAAATGTTCTCCTTTCTGTTCAGCACTTCACAGCCTTTACAAAAGTTAAGCTACTTTCCAGAGTTTCAAGGATCTTATGTTGAGCAAAAAAAGAAGGAAAGGAGAAAAAGAGAAAGGGGAAGAAAAGAAGAAGAGTAAAAGGAGAAGGAGAAGAAGAAAAGCAAGTCCAATTTGGCCCTGCAGTGCATTGTACAAATCAGTCAATCCATTTATCATTCCAGGTATTTGTCATCATGCAGACACATACGCAGCTGCGGGAGAGGCAATGGTGACTTCTGATGCTCACAAGCTGATTCGGAAGGTAGACCTCAAATAAACAATTAACCAAATTAATCTATAAACACCCTCATTTTAAGTGCTATGAAGTGAGCCACATCTATGAAAAGTTGGGTACTCAAGGAGTCATCTGTGCACACGGGGTGCTGGTACCACCTGGGAGCTTGTTAGGAAAGCAGGGAAAGCAGAATCTCAGCATCCACCTAAGAACTACTGAGACTGGACCTGCATTTTAACAAGATCCCTGGGGGATTTGCCTACACGTTAACAATGGAAACACACTGCTCTAGAATTCACAGGGCTCCAAGAGAAAACAGCAGGGGGACAGACCTGAGCCCATCTTGGGGAAACGGCCTCTGATCAAGCTGAAAAGGCTGACAGGGGATAGATGGTACAGAACCTTGCAGGCCTTGGTGAGGACTCTTATCTTTTTCTTACGAGCATCCCCAAAATATTTAAAGGTTGCATTGGTCAACTAACTGTGGCTACCGTGACAAAGTGCCATTGAGTGGGTTGCTTACACACAGACACTTTCTCACAGTTCTAGAGGCTGCAAGTCACAAGTCGAAGGTCAGGGTGCCACGTGGTCAGATTCTGGTAAGGGCTCCCTTCCTGGCTTGCAGAGGGCTGGTTTCTAGTTGTGCCTTCATGTGGTAAAGAGAGAGAAAGAGATCTCTTTCTGGTGTCTCTTCTTATAAGATGCAGATCTGATCATGAAGGTCCCATCCTCATGACTTTTTCTAAACACACCCCCCAAAGACCTTGTCTCCTAATGACATCACATTTGGGGTTAGAGCTTGAGCATGTAAATTTTAGGGAAACACAACTCCAACCTTTGGTAAACCAAAGCTTTTACCAAAAGAGTGTGGAAATCAGGATTCTGTTCTTGAATTCATGGTCTAGCTGAAGTTTAGGAAAGGGTTTGAAGGAGTCAAAATGTATTCCTGAGACTCTATCTAAGAGGCTATTTCAACAGCCATGGTGAAAGACACTGATAGCTTAGACAAAGCTGTTTGGTAGAGAGGGAGCAAAGTAAAATATTTCTAAATATTTAGGTGTTAAACTTGACAGATTAGATAATGGATTTCAGATGGTGGTTAGAGAGAAGGGCCCGGGTTGACTGCCAGGTTTTTGGCTTGTGTAACTGGATGAAAATGATATCAATTCTTGAGATAGAAATCCTGAAATTGGCAAGTTTTCCCATGGCATCTTGCTAAATGCAAATACCAATAAAAGTGGACAGCTATCATTAGTGAGCATTTATTATGTGCCAGCCAGCCACTGTATAGAAGTTTTGGGTGCATTACCTTAATTAATATGTGACTTTGCCTTCTGAGATGGAAAGACCTACTCATGCAAGCTAGTTACACAAGACTACATTGTTTAGGGCTTCAAATGGCTCGGTACAATGAACAATGCAGGGTGCTTTCACTGGAGAACATCAGAGAAAATAACGCAGCCAGGAAAGGCAAGACAGAAAAGCAAGGGAATGTGAGCTGAGGTCTGAAGCGTGAGTAGGACAGAAATTAAACACGACACCATCCAGAAATTCATTCAGGAAAACAGTGGAGGAGAAGTTGAGTGGAGAGGGAGAGGTCAGATTATGAAGGGCCTTGAAAGTCTATAAATTTTATAGAGAGAAAGATTTTAATGTGAAAGCAACATGACTTTACATGACTTAGGAAAACCGGTCTGGCAACAGGGGAGCTGGAGGATGAGGAGGCTTGAGTCCCAAAGGCCATCTTATTACATTTGTGTTATAATAGGGTCAGAGTTCTGGACCAGCTGGGAGGGAAAATCAGAAAGACAGTTTCGTTGGGTGAGAATGGGGGAGTGCGTCAAAAAACGACTCGAGATTCAAGATTGAGATTCAGGGAATGGGAGTTTCGGCGTCAGAATCAGTAGGAAATGAGGAATAGGAGAGCCAAATTTGTGATTACCTGTTTACATGCTGTATCATATCTGCATTAAGGATATTGATATTTTCAAATAATTTTCTGTCAGTTTGACCACAGAACTAATTTAAATTCCCAGAAAAAATTATAGTAGATGAAAGCCTGCAAGTTGATGGATTCACGTGGCAAGGAAAAAGAGTTTTATAAGTATAAAACCAGAGGAATACATACGCTCTCGAAGACCAGGGCCTTCATTGCATTTTTTAAGATGCAATTGGAAAAATAAAAAGAAACCATTGCAGTCTGCGCTGTTACTTTGTTACAGATGCATTTTTATTACGGTTACTTATAACATTAGTGCGTTGCCTTCAACCTGGAGGATGAATAGGGGCTTTGTTCTGCCTTGGTCTAGTCATGTAACCATCACGCTCATTTTTTTTTTAATTGAAAATGTTTTGTTTAGTAGAAGGAAAATGTATACTTATTGTGTTTTCTAAATACCATATGTTTTGATTCTTGTTTTGAAAGCATGCAAAGACATTGCTGACAGGGAAAAAAATAAATAACTCTTAACTAACCTTTCTATTTTTCTTTCTCTGGTTTATCTTAGAGAACTCCCGAGCATGTTTTGTGGAGTGGCACCTCATAGTGGCCCTCAGATCCTGGGCCATGTGTATTCAACAGTGAACACCTTCCTATAATCATTGCTTCATTAACGACAATGTGAACCAACGCACAGTATTTATCGAATGGCATCTAAGACTCTAAGACGGTTAGGGCACACCTAATCCTCTTGTGAGTGCCTGCCAAGAGCAGAAAGGGGTATTGTATAGATATCAATTTTATTGTTCAGCATTCCCTAATTGAAGTCCCGAGTGGTCTGAAAACTTAGATGGAAGACAAATGGGCTACAGTAATTAACCACTGCAATAACAGATGTTCTACAGGGAAGTGTGTGTGCTAGAGGTAGAAGCATGTTTTGATTCTGAACTTGCACTTGGGCCAGCTCATTCTCCCTCGATAATGGAAATCATATGTAAATGTTTTACAAGGTACTAATTTCCATGGCAGACATTGTATTGTTTTTTTTCTTAAAAAATACACACACACGCTTTGTCAAATAGTACAACGACTTCAGTTTCATGTACAACCTGGATTTCTTTTGGAATCTGTGGAGTTTTGTATTTTCAGAAGTGTTTACGACGCAGCTGCGGGCTTTGAGCTGGCTGTCTGAAAGGGTGTTTCTCGCGCTACCCCTCTCTCTGGTCTGCCAATTATGTGCCACTTTGTACTGGTGCTCTGATCGCTTTCTTCTGAGAGGGAAATTCCTCTTTCATCAGTATGGATGCACTGTTTTCACACACTGCAAGTGCTGTGTTGCTGTGTCAGTCATCCTATTAGGGCCAGTTTCAGACGAGAAGGGCTGACGAACTGGCTGGCGATTGGCTGGCCCCGGCTGGGCGGGGTTTGCTGGAAGGAAGGGCTGCAGCTTACAGCAACAGAGTTTAGACTGTCTTTGCTTCATCATCTGAAGGTAAAATTTTCCAGACACGGCAGGCGGCTTTCAGAGTACAATAAACAGGGAATAGGAACTGTTTACATGGACATTTCTTCCTCAGGATGTAGTGGAGAAGCCTCGGCCACTTGATTCTGCCCAAAGCTCCTGGGGTTACTGTAACTGAAAAGGACAGGCAGAGCTAAACAAGGTAGGAGAATCATCATCACCCCCTCCTTTTTCTGAATGTTTAAAGAGTTTGCTGCAGTATGCTGCATTCCATGTGTGTGGCTTAGAGCAGCCGGGGAAACTGGATTCCACTAATTCAAACGGAATACTTGCGGGGGACCCTGGAGTTTTACGTAACATTCTGATTTCAGAAAAAGACATGGCAAAGCTTGAATCTATGCCGCCTGTGTGGGGTGAGGCATCAAATCGAGTTTTTATTCAAAGCATAGATTCATTTATCATTCCGAAAAACATTTGAATTCTCAGGAGCATTCTGATTTTCTTCTTATTGAAAATTGTCATCCTGACACAGTTAGCTCCCAAACAGATGAAGTTTATATTCATTCTGTTATTTCGAAACAGACTTGCAATTAAGAATAAAAAAAAAAAAAGAAAAACTTAATGGTAAATAATTATCAATTGAATGTTTAGCCACACGTATGTCAATTCATAAAAAATGAGGAACTAATCTAGCTCTACAATGCTATGGCTTTAATTGAGTTTCGAAAACACCTTCTTAACAACCTAGCAAGAGGCAGCTTTCTGGCAAGTTTTTGATACTGTAGGTCAATGTTTACATTTCTTTTTCTGGCATGTCTGAGCCTTTGTTTCCAGCTTAAAAGTGGAACCATTATATTCAAAAGTAAAGCTGGGTTAATAATGCTTACTGCAATTATCTGATCTTTATGCATTTTTAATGAGAACACACAGCCAGCAGAATAATTTAATGAGGGCAGGCTAGCTTTTAAAGCTGTTTTCACTATGCGAACCATATCAACTTTCTTGCTGAGAAGCAGCAGTGAGAAATGATGGAGAAGATTTATTTTTAACACACTTGGCCCAGGAGAAGGAAAGGATATATTTGCTAAAGAATTCTTTCTGCCCTTTTCCGCTTTAAATTTCTGCCAGGCATGAGGAAACTGTGCTTTTTTGTTAGGCCTCGGAAGCATGTGTTTACAATAAATGTGTAACATTTTTAGAATAGTTAGCGAGCGCTGAAGCGAAGCAGAAAATCTGACTTGCCTAACCAGCACCACCTTCAAATATTACTGTTCCTTTAAAAGACAAAGGTGAAGTGGAAAGATATCTGTTAATTGGGTGATATGTGCATTTGGGGGACAATCTGGTAAAACAAATATGCAGGGGGACATTTTTATAATCTTTGGATAAGAGGAAGTTTCTTCAGCAATCTTGATTTTCTTATGTAGAACAGTAGAAGCACACATGTAAATAAGGGCAATGCCACGTAGATTCTTCTAGACTCACTGTTTTTACTTTCAAGGAGAAGTGCAGGACACTAGCCCAGAACTTCTGACGTCATCCCCCAACTATTTCTGCTGTGTGTTCCTTTATTCGGGCTTGTGGAGAGGAATATTTCTTTATGTCCTGGCCGGGAACATTCTAACTCCCTGTTGGCAGGACTTGAGTTATGTCTTCATATTTTATCCTGTCCTTTGTCAACCCTACAACAATCCCCCTCATAAATAGGGCATCTTTTCCTACCTGCCTTGCGGTGGGCCAGTCAGCACAGGTTTTCTGCAGGACTCTGGCTGGTCTGGCGGAAAGCATGCTTAAAGATCAGATAATTGCAGTAAGCATCATTGTTTTTTTTTCCTGACCTGACTTCCCCTTGGTGCACCCCACACTGCCACATATGTGGACAGACCCCAAGACTCCATTCCCAGGCCCCTCAGAGCCATTATTTAGGATCTGGGTTGCGCAACCAAGTTCATGGCTGGTTGTGATGATGGGAACAGCTGTTTTCACAGAAAAAGCACCATACCCTGGTGCAGATGGCCCCAAGGAAGGAAGTAGAACACCGCAGGCTGTGAATCCCACGTCACAGGTGGCAACCTTGGGCTTAGAGACCAGGGGAAGGTTAATGATTACTAAAGAGCCTTTTAAGAGAGAGAGAAATTTTGGTTAGAACACAGGGAAGTTCTCGCGAGTTCCCAAAGGTAGTTTGTACCCTCCTTCCAACTCCTTATATAGCCTTGAGCAAGAGCCTACCTCAATTTTCTATCTCTTAATAGAGTTGAACAATACTTGCTACACTTCCCCTCATAAATTAGCATTTTGAGAGACCTTGACCTTGTACTAAAAAAAAAAAAAAAAAAAAAAATGTTTGTCTCTTGGCACAGTGAGCTATTTAAAGTACAAAGGGATAAAACCTCGGGATTTAAGAAACTGTTGGCGAATGCCTTAGGGTATTAAGGTACAGATGTGTATGTGTGTGTGTGTATGTGTGTACATATAGAGACACACACACAGAACCCTTCATTCTACTTCGTGCTCCTGTACATTTTCTAGGCATATTTATCCTTAGACCCACAAAGAAAATTTCCAAGGAAATCAGAACCTTGCTGTTTGCATTTTCCCCATTAATCTCGTCTAATATATTAAAAGCTATGCAAACCAGACTATTCTGGACACAGGCTTTGCAGTGCCCAAAGCATTTAGTGTTATTTTTCCCTTGACTTCTGTATTAAATTTGTGAAAGGGCAGTGAATAAGAGAGGACACGAGAGCAAAGGAGAAAAATATGCTTGTGAAATACACTGGTCATGTAGCTTTACTGGTTAACAGCCTGCCTTCTCTCAGCTAGTTGTTTTAATTTGCTGTTGCTATGGTGAAAACAAATCAATATCACATGGCTACCAGCCAGCCCCGCTCTCCAGGAGCGCTACAGAAATTCAAGATCAGGTACTCGAGATTCCAAGCAAGAATTGGGAAAGAGAATTTCGATAGTAAGCTTCCGAGAATTCCCTTCTAGTAGAATGAGTAGGTTCAATCTGGCTTGCATTTTCTCTTCCTCTCTTCCTTCACTTTCTTACCAATAACAAGAAGAAAAGGTAGGAAGGAAGGCATGTTGATGTGTTTACATTTCCAAAAGAACAAAACACATTATCAACATAGAAGTAGGTTCATGGCATTGCAGGGGGTAAAAGATTCAGATTAATGAGAAGATGGTGTAACTCCAAGACATGTTGGTAGTCGAAATCATGCTTTGGGGGTCTTTGACATCTCCAGGTATAGCTGCATGTCAGAGGGGGCTGGGTCATGCCAGGCAGACAAACCCAGCAACTTCAGGAAGCAGGTGGGCAGTGGAGATAGCGTATTGGAGGTAGCTAGGAGGTGTGGGCATCAAAGTCGGCAAGCAGTAAAATCAAGATAGAGCTGTAGGTGAGGAGTCAGGCCAGGTGAGCACAGAACCCCAGGGGCAGCAGAATGGAGAGGACATTTTGCTCTTTTCACAAAATCTGCCCAAGGCGCAGCCTAAAGGCCTAGCAAGGAAAAGAGGAAATGACAAAGGCAGAGAGAAGTAAAGGTGTCCCAAGCCCAGGCGTCCTTTCTGGAATGGTCAACTGATCCGAACCAAACAATGGATGCCCACTGCTGTGGGAGCCAGGAACTTGATATTTCAAGCCTTGGTTTCCCTCGGAAGAATGAGGCAGGAAGAGAAGGCCGTGCTTTGCAAATTAGTTACAATACTATGTTTTTTTCCTCCAGTTTTTTACTCAGCGTAATTTTTGTTTTTCTTTCTAAAAAATGTTCACAAACTGTTCGTTGCAGCTGTGGTAATATTCATAGTAAGGAGTCAGAGGCGCCGTATGGTGAGGTCTGCCTGGGGCCTCTGCCTCCACCCGCACAGTGCTGTTTATGGAGACTGGTCTCTGTCTCCACTGCTGAGAGTAAAAACAGGTGTGAAAGGTAAGGCCCAAGGGATTCCTTTGTGAGGCTGATGGACAATATTTCAGCCGGCCTGTTCCTCTCACTATGGCAGAAACATTTGGTAATAAAACTGCAGTCACCAATTTACCTTAGCATTTTCACAAAGAACGCATTGTCTAAGTTCCCGTAGGTAGCACGTTCCATCAATCAGTCAACAAGTGTTTATTAAACACCTCTGGGGTCCTCTGGCTTTTGTTACTGCGTTAGAATACCAACTCCGTAACCTAATACCTATCCGTCTATGTGTGTGTGCTGGTGGGTGCCTGTACACAAATGATGCAAACTTATAAACTTCAAAGACCACAAGTAATAACTTTATTGGCCAATATTGATTTACCATGGTTAACTGTCAGACACTAATTTTAGGCTTCAGTTTTGGTGTTTGGGGGAAAGTGAACAAGAGAAGGAATTTTGAGTTTTAGATATTTTTATTTATGGACTTTTCACTTCTGTTACACTACTCAGGATAAATGCTGCTGAAATAACACTTAAAGACATAAGATGAGATACAGACAGATGAGAATGCTGCAAAAATATCCAAATTTAAGGCTACTGAGAGCAACCAGAGTCTCGGCAAACAGAGTAGCAGTGTCAAAGTACTTGGGGAACAGGGCCACGTGGTCTAGAGAGCCTTGAACCTCAGTGTAGGGTAGGAAATCTAACAGCCCCTCCACACTTCGGAGCTGCAGGGTGCTCATCCCTCGGGGACATGCGACCTCTTCCTTCCCCAGTCCTCATCTCCAGCAAGGAAACCTGAGACTCTGGGGATTGGATTGTGCTTTCCCTCTTTTTTTCCTTAAAAGCAGAGTTACTTTACAAAATTCGATTTTCCTTTTTAAACATTAAGTTTTGGGGGGTGTTTTCCTTATTTGTTAGTTTGTTTTGCCCTAACATCCCAGTTAGTATGTATGCTTAGGGCACAGACAAGCTGGGGGTGGTTAGGGCCCCAGTTTCGGAGAGAACTGAAAGAAACTTTTTGGCGTGAGGATGTCAAAAGAATTCTTTTCAGTTATGGGTCTTGGCAGGCAGAAGGGCAGGTCAGAGGTTTTGCGCATGGCAGGCGAGCTGGTTATTTATTGTAGAAGAGCCTGGGGCAGGGGAGTGGGGAGTAAGTGACCTCAGAGGGAAAAGGAAGGCTGCAAAACCCTGAACAAGCCTCTGGCCAGGCCGCGCGGTTTGCAATCCACAACAGCTAGGAGGCAAGGCATTTACAAACAAGATAACAGCAGTTAAGCACACAAAGGTCTTTAGGAGGAGAATTAACATATGTGTCTTTTCTTCCACTTTCCAGAGGGCTTTCAGAGGCATTGCCTCAATTAACAGTTCAAATGGAGAGTTTAAAAGCAGGAGCCTAAAGTTAGGGCCCTCTGGCCAGGGTGCCTTAGGGAAAGCTCCTTGAGGAGATGAGTTATAAACTGGGTTTTACAACTTTTATTGATCTATTTTTTTCTAGTGCTTAATTGACTTGAGTTTTGAAGCACAGGAAGAACTTTCAGGTGCTCCTGGTGTATAGATACATGTCACTATCTCTCGTCCCCAAGCACTTTCTTAGCACGTGCATTTGCTATACACGTTGAGGCCGCAGGTGCCAGGGTGGAGCAGGAAGAGAGGTGGGTGAGCTCCACTTTCTCAGCTCAGGTTCAGAGGCATCAGAGACACACCCCAGCCCACTCACAAAGCAGCGAGTTGCTTCTAGAACACAGCATTCCCCAATGGTTATAAATGGTCTGCAGGCCTGGGGAAAACCAAAGTCAAAAACGAAACCAAAAATTCATGGTATTTTTTCCTTCCTGTGAAAGCATCTCATTGAGTTCTCCTGAGCCTGCTAGAAGGGGGGAAAGAAATTAATATTCTAGGAGCGTCTGTTCTAAACTAGGTGCTTTACATGTATTATCTCATGCAATCTGAACCTAAGAAGAGCAAAAGAGCCCCATAAAGTTAACAGTAGCCCCAGCTGGCTGACGAAAGCAGAAGGCCCCCAAAGCTCATAGCACCCCGTGATCCCTCAGCTAATATGTGGCTGAGCCAATTTTGAAACCCAGGCCTCAGAGCCCCCAAGCCCTGCAGGTAGGTGGCATTTTGTTTTCATCTGAATAAATAAGATTAGGAAAATAAAAATCATTCATACCAGAAAGAATAAAATCTCCAATTAGAGGTAAATCAATGATGCTAGTGCTCTCAAATGTACTTTGCACAGTTTACCTTATAAAACACAAACACTGAGTGTTGGTGTAATAGTGACATCTTACACACACACACACACATATATATATAGCACTTCAGATTTGGGGTATATTATCTCTTTTAATAGTCACGAAATCCCCTTTTTGTCCTTGCTTTATAAATGTAATGAAAACTCAATTTGAGTGAGGTTAAGTTATGTGCTAAAAGTCTCATTAGCCAAAATGGGGAGAAGTTAGTCCTCAGACCTATGAGAATCCGTGCATGTGACATTTGTCCAAATCCCGCTGCAGCCCAACTTGGAGTTTTCTCAAAATGGATGTTGCATATTTGAGTAGAGCCCAGCCCCAAGCAATTTTAGGAAAACAGTAATAATTTTTAATTAAGATATTGAGTTATTCTAAAAATCCATACATTTCTGGCATCCTAGATGCATACTTCAATTAATCAAACGTTGAGTATTGGCAAAGCATGTATTCTGTAAATGACTTACTACTTGAAATTTTAAATGTTCTGAGAGTTCAGGAACTCCATTTGGGGTAGTGTCATAGACAGGGCTTCTCGAAGGAAGAGCTAGCTCCTCCACCTACCTCCTCTGGATCTGAATGGATGTATTTTGTCTAGATTAGTGTTTCTCATGGGGTCTGTCCATACCCCAGACCAAGGGCAAGATTATTCACTAGGTAAGAAAACAGCTGAACTTACATCTTATGTATTATTCAGCTCATCATTATAAAATGTCAATGTTCCTGCATGTTTGATAATGCATGTAATGTACTAGCAGCATTGTGTGAGTTCTAA
>CAUYRH010073490.1:0-46068 GCA_963574655.1 Perodicticus potto
AATAAAACTAGGACGGTGTACGGGGGAAATTGGTTTTGGTGTGGGATAGAGTTGGCAGGAGACACGGCAGGGGTTTTTTGTTTGTTTTGAATTCTTTTTTTTTTTTTTTTTTTTTTGCCTAGAACATTGGGGGATGAGGAGGTAGAGTCTAATAAGCCAATTAAGGTTAAAACCCACACCCAGAGTTGATTCCTATACACTGTCCACTAGGTTACTAGTCCACAACTTATGTTCTAAGATATCTTGGCTTTGGTAGACTTGTGCCAGGGAGGAGAGAAAGCAGATGAAATAGACAACATGATGTGTAGGCAGGGCATTGGGAGGGATGACACTCCAGCTAAATTCTGAAAGTCGCTGAGATCAGAAGCCGTTTTAAGGATAAGGATAACTTAGATGATTTGGTGTTTACTGAGGGCTGAGGGTGTCATGATGTAAATGACCCACAGGGGTAGTGAGTCTCTTCCAGAGTATTCTGAACCTACCAGGATGTAGAAATAGTCTGGCTATTTATTTATTTATTTAAGACAGGGTCTCGCTCTGTCAGCCAGGCTAGAGCCTCAGCACTTCCAACTCTGGGCCCTAGCCATCCTCCTTCCTCAGCCTCCCAAGTAGCTGGGTGACTGGCTTTCATAGGTCTGTTGAGCTCTTGCCACTGTGCTGAGCACTTTACATTATCTCATTGACTCCTCTCAGTACATTTAAGAAATAATGCATTAGTCAGCCATCCTTAGGTTGGCAGTGACAGAAAGTCACCTCAAATATGTTTGAACAAAGAGAGGAATGCATGGGCTCATGTGACTAAAAAGACTAGTGGATGCTTTGGACGTGACTAGATCCTGTGTTCAATAATCTCCGACTCTCAGTTTTGCCCTTCTCTCTGTTGACTTTATTCACCCATTGGCTCTCCCTTTGATGGCTACTAATACCTCTGATGGAAAAAAAATGTCTTTCACAATATTCTAGCAAAAGTTCTGGAGAAACCTCTCTCTGGCATATTCTGGCTCACACAGTCATACCTGATCGGGCTGTGAATAGCCAGGCTTAGATTACGTGTCCACCCCTGAAGCCTAGTCTTGGGAACAGCTCAAAGAGCCACATGGTCTGAATGAAAGAGGGGAAGCGCCCCAGAGGAAAAGGGGGGCTATCACTGGAAGAAGCTAAAACAGGTGATAGCAGGGAAAACAAAAAAAACTTCCCTTACAGGGAGGCACTATTATCATGCACTCTTACAGGTGATCAAACGGATGCAGAAACATGTTACCTAATTTGCACATAGCCAGCAGGAGGTCAGCTGAGGTTTAGACCGTAATCTTTTTGACTCTAGAAATGGAACTTTCTTCACTTTTCTGTAGGCTAAGGAGCAAAAGATCTTGGGCAACATAGGCAGATAGACTGTTCATATTTGTGTTTAGAGGTAGATTGTGTTTACAGGGGAATTGTTGCCTGGAATTGGAAAATGACTTGAAAATGGAATATCTTTCTGTGCATGCTAGCAGGCAGGAGGGGTGGAATTCCCTCAGTCTGCAGCTTCAAGCAGTGCAGAGACATGTCGAGAGCATCTGGGGGGGGCGAGGTTCAGGGCTAAGAGTGCACAACGTAGGCACAACAGCACCTTAACCAGGCTGCGTGCAGAAAACACTTGACCTGGAAGAGACACGTGGGGATTTTGTTCCGATAAATTTGGAAATGTACTTTTTTGCCACCTTGGACTCCTGGGGGAGCCACATGCTCTAATTTCTCTAATTGCCTTGGAACTTTAAAAAGCCTTGATTGGGAAACCAATATAAGAGCTGTGGCTCCATCATGGGCTGTTTTCAACCAGTCAAGAAAACATTGTTTTTATCACAAGAAGTGGGGTAGGAGGAAAAGAATGAGCCAGGTCTCCCCTGTCCTATTTTAATCCCCACCCTCTGTTCCCATCCCGTTGTCGGGATGGGAAACATGCCTGATTAATCTTTAAATTCCTCCATGACGTTGAAGTATCTGATTGCACAGACTCAATCTGCCTTGCTTCCCTTGGTGACCTTGTGGAATTTGCTGCTGACTAAATATTGACTATTGGATTTAGCACACTTACCAGCTCTTCATTACTTTGAGCAAGTTATTTTTGGCTTCTGTGACCCTCTGCCTCCTCACATGTAGAATGTGGTTAACAAATATCTACCACCAGGGTTATCCTGACGATGAAGGCATGTAATTTGAATTAAGAATCTCAGCCAGTGCTTTTCAGTTAGGATGTACTCAGTTAATGTTCATTTCCTCTTCGCTTATGCCCCACATCTGTGCTGTCTCTAGAACAGTGGTTCCAAACTTTGTAATGCTGAGACCTTTTAAATCAGTTCCTGTGGGTCGCAACCCACAGATTGAGAACTGCTGCTCTAGAACAACACTTCAAAAACTGTTGTGAAAATTACGAAGTTATTTGCACAGAGATGCCTCACATACAGGGTTCTTTGCCTCTTCTGAATTGAATTTTCCACATAAGGTGGTTGGTGGTGCCCTACAGCCAGAGCTTAGGGGGAACATACCTGTACCTGATAACTTGGGTTTCTCACCGTCTGCAGGGAGAGAGGATGCACATCACGGGGAACTGGAGTGTCTCAGTAAGTGGGTGTTCAAAAGGACCTGTAGGATTGGGGCTGGTGGTTGGGGGGAAGGATGAAGGCACAGAGGTTTTGCTCTGGATTGGATGCCTATTTTGCCAACACCCAAACAAATGGGATGAGCTGTTCACATCTCAGCGGGCTGCAACAGTGCCAGATATTCCTCAATCAGAGTGGCAGAGTGGAAGGTGGGTTGATAAAGTGGGGCAGCACTGATCAACTGCTCACCACTGGCATCAGAGACAGTGGAAAGAGCCCACTCAGGCTTACTATGCGGCCAGTTTACGGAAGCAGCAGCATTGGCTTGAGATTGCTCTTGGCAGTGTGTCCCACAAAGGAGTTACAATTGAGCCACCTCCATATTGGAGACCATGAACCATCTCTGCTGTTTGCAGTATTTCTCTAGAACAAGAAGTGCAGGCAAGAACCCAAAAGGGAACAGGAAATGCACGAGGGAATGGGAAAGACAAGCTCGAAGCCAGCATGGATTCGGGACCCCCTTTTTTAGGGGTCAGATGTCAGGGAACATAAAGCTCACCCTCCCGCAGAAGCCCTTCTAGTGGCAAGTAGCAGGAAGGAGTTCTTCCTTCCTTAAATCCCTTATTCTGTAGCTAATTAACCTTCTCCGTGCTCCGTTACTGAAAAGAAACAAGGTTATCTGTGGAAAAGGCTGTGGAATAAGCGCCTAATCCCCGACAAGCTCTGCTCTCAGCCTCCCTCAGCTTTCCGGGAGCCTCAAGCTTCCCCTCCCAGGTCTACTTTCATAAGCTCCCCTGTGCCCTTTCCCAGCAAATTACTTTTTCTTCAAGTCAAATAAGGTCAGTTGGGGAAGAAACAGAGAGAAAAAAAATCCTGCTTAGGTGCGAACAGCAAGAAATGGTTTTAATTCTCAAAGTGACCATGGTGTCTTGTCCAGGAATGATGACTTAATCCAAAGGAATGAAGGACCGATGGTGGAGTATCTGGCATCCGCTGTTTTTCTTCCTTTCCAAAAAGATTTTCAATTCAATCCTGAAAAACTTTTGCTTGATCCCAGGTAATTAGGTGCCTGCTCTGTCCCTACCAGGGCATCCTCTGAGGAGGACTGGTGACTGTCCTTAAGTTAAGTAATGCATATGTAAAGTGCTTTGGGCACTTCCTCACATTCGTGATTAATGAAAGGTAACTGTAATCATTATGCTCATTAAACTGCTTTTTGTGTATTTTCACTATTACTGATGTGGGCAGGGTGAGCTCAGGCAATTGAATCTGCAACTTGAGGTCATGGTCTGGCATGGTAAGAGAACCAGGCTGGGTTTAGTGTCCAGAAGGGCCGTTACCCCTCCTCCATACCAGGGTATTCTGTCCTTACAGGACAATCTGGTATATGTTTGGGCTTCGCTGTGTTTTCTTTAACTAGCCATGGTGATCTTGGCACCCTCCCCTTTGACAATCTGGGCTGAAATGCCGTATGAACTCCATCTGGGACAGAAGATAACAGAGTCTCGGGGAACTCACATTGGACACAGGCCTAACATGTCGAGCGCCAGACATTTTATAGCAGCTGTGTGGATTTGGGCCAAATTGTGGCCCACTTCTGAAGTTACCAGAGATGTGGGGTTGTCACTGGAATGCTTTGGGGGAAGTGAAGACCCGATGTAGCTCTCCTGGGAGTTGGCCTAGTGACCCAGGGCAAGGACAAGGACTCGGGAAGGACACAGAATGGATTTAACTGCAAAATGCAACATGGAGGCCCCTGAGTTGGACCTGATGAGATGCAGGGGAGGCTCCCTTGGGGTGACTGTGCTCCTCGTGTAAACTCCCACATGAGGGTAAGTCAGAGTGGTCCTCGAGGAACCATTACTGGGGATGTGACAGAAAGCGTTTTGCACAATATGTTGGTGACTCCAGTAAGAATGACGTACAGTTACAGGTAGAGGAGGTACTAAACCTCCGGTATTCAAACTGGTGGTTGTGACTCCTTCTGGAGACCAATCAGAGGAAACCCTCCTGTGGTACCACATTCTTAGGAATGCATTCACAGGCAAAGAGGAGCGAAGATAAAAAGGGAGTGAGTCAGAGAAGGCGTGACAGCAGAGATCAGGTAGTGCATTGCTGTGCTCACCACAGCTTGGTGGCAAGATGACCTTGGAGTCCTGAAGGATGGCTTCTGAGAGGCCATCTGCATGTGTCTCCTGTCTCTTTGACCCAGGCTTTAAAGACAGGGATCCAAGAAATAGGAGAGTTCCTGCTCAGCCTGTACCCTGAAGGCCAAATTCATGCTCTCCATGCATCAACTTCCACACTTCCGGATTGCACACACACGGGGCGGGTGAGTCCCTTTAAGTCTCCTCAGGGGCAATAAGCAACCCCCAGGGAGATGGGCTACAGCACAGATGTGAAGCAAGGCACCGTCGTAACGGACTCAGACTGGAGGATGAGGCCCAGCTGGCACCACTGGACCTGCCGTCTGTAGCAGAAGAGGTGGTGGCAGCAGAGCCCTGGCCCCTTGACAGCAGGACAGTGCAGACTATTATAAGAGCTACTGGAGTCAGAAAGCAAGGCAAGGGCACAGATCTGGGGCCGTATGTTTCCGTCATCTCTTTATACTCAGGAGGGCACTGAAATGAAAGGAAAATAAAGTTTTCTTTTCAGCCCCCAGGGAGGCTTAGGGTTAGCGTGCCTTTGGAAGAGGTGACCTGTAGGGGAAACTGAGCCCTGGTCTTTAGCGTAAGACTCGCTTCCTGCTTGAGAGACCTAGAGAGTCATGAGAGTGGTGTGGGAGTTGTGTGCCTGCAGGAGATCTGAAAACTAGCCTCCAAGGAACAGTGTATCTGTGAGGTGTGGCAATAATAATTATGGTAAGGATTCTCTACTTTCCATAGGTCTCTTGACGCTGCAGGCAGAGGTTGTGCTCAAGGTCTGCGGTTTTACATAAACAAAGGTGGAGACATTCTATCCGACCTTCTCCATGTCCTCCCTAAACAGTGCTAATGTCGGGCAGGCAGCTTTTGTCTACTTCTTCCTGTTTTATGATAATCAATACGGACCAGAGGTTCACTCGGGAGGGCTCCTCCCAGAGGGCCTCAGTCCCCTGACACGGACTCTGTGCCAAGCCTCTTCATTGTTCATGCCAAGACCCCCTCATCTGGTGACCCCAAACCCCTTCAGTGACCCCTAAACTAAAAATACTCTGGGCCAGGGAAGCTCTTTATCAGGACAATGATTTTAAAAAGGATCAAAGCTATGGAAGCCAAAAAATATCACTTTCAATGTAGCAAAGGAGTCTACAAAGAATGTCCCTGTCTGGAAGAAGAGATCGAGACAGTACTTCAAATAGTTTTTAGGGAGGAATAGAGTAGAATCTTTATAAGTTTCCTTTTAGTATTCTTTTTGCAATGTGATATGAAAGAAGATAAAAAGAATAGATAAGAAAGATCTCATGGACAGGCATCTTTTTAGAAGAAGCCAAGATATTGGAAGATGGGGATGGACTATTGAGAAGGCATATTGATTAGACAGGGAACCCTCTGACTTGGAAGGGAAATGTGCCAGGGTGAGTAAGGAGAAACGGAATGGGTGAAGTCAGTGGGTTCAAAGTACGATGTAGAGTATGAAAAACCTTGTGGAGAAACAAAATCAGGAGCGAGATCTACAGAATGTTTGATTCCTATAACCACAGAGCAAGATAAACTGAGAACACAGCAGGGCTCCTCTGCCCATTAGCAGCAACATCACGAGAAATACACCCACATGCAAAGGAAGTAAATAGTCATCAGAGGGGTCACCACAGGCGAGGATATGTAGCGGTGGAGCTGAGAGCAGTTCATGGCCTGGCCCTGAAGAATGAGGTGAAGAGGAAGAATAGGAGTTGTGCAAACAGGGTTCGACAGGGCCTGCGTGAGCAATAGGTACATCTCAGAGCCTGGTTTATACTTTATAGAAGTCAGGGTAGGTGTGAAAAATATGCCCCTGCATATTTATATTGCTTCCCAGCATTGCTGCCTTAAGGAAGCCCAGGATGAGGGAGAGATGGAAATGCAGTGCTGCTGTTTTTTTTTTTTTTTTTGGCCAGGGCTGGGTTTGAACCCACTGTTGTGCCCGAATTTTGGGGCCGCCCCCAGAAGAAACTCACACCAGGCGCACCGATGCAAAAACAAAGGGTGGAATTTATTATGAGCTTAAGCTCAAACCGTTCAGCCCCACCTAAATGGGGATCTGAATGGCCCTGAGGAGTGAGGCTGAGGTATTTTTATAGTATACCAAAAGGAAGTTGGGAGGGGGGGAAATGCGATAAGGGGAATGGGATTAGGGTCAGTTGGACGGACGAGGGATGAGTCCAGGTGTCTCTTTACGTGCTGATTGGATACCTCGGCGGTGCCAGGAACGGGTGGGTGGTCTCTAAGCAGGAAAGGGCCAGTGCTAAGCAACCAGTGGGGGTGGTCAAGGGGAGCTGGTGCCAGGAACCAAAAGTTACAAAACTAACACACCGCAAATTACACAGCAACCTGCAAAATGGAGTCCGTTAACCAAATGGCATCACACAGGCCCTTTCACCCACCACCCTCAGCATATGGGGCCGGTACCCTACTCCTTGAGCCACAGGCGCTGCCCCAGTGTTGCTGCTTTGTTAAAAGCCAGGTACCTGCCTCATTCCACCCACAAGGAGGCCTCCTCTGATGAGACTGAGTTTGGGAGCATGGTTTGAGCCAAGAGACAAAGTGAGGCATTTTATTCCCTCACCCCTAATATTGGGTGGCTGAATTGATCAAGCAAGTCTTGAATTCATTCCTCAGAGCCGGACTCTGAGTACTCATCACATGAAACAGGAAGCAGAAAGAGGGCTCACTGGGTAGGGAGTAGAAATGACCCGAGGCAAGCAGGGGCTGAGAGCTGGTGTGCAGAGCTCAGATACTGTCTGCATCTGCCCACGAGAAAGCACAGCTCCAATGAATGCTGTAGGCTCTGCCGATTAAATTTGCATCTTTTCCTTGCAGCGGTTCTCAACCTGTGGGTCATGACCCCTTTTTAACAATGAAAATACATTGTGGCATTAGGAAGGTTGAGAACCACTGAGGTCTTGGGAGGGATGGGCACACAGCAAGGAGCATCCTGTAACATTTCTCCCATAGATAGGAACCTCTCTAGAAATACATGGTGACAAGAAAGGTGTCCCCACTTTGACACTCTCTGCCCTCTAAGTTCAAAATCTAACCCCCTTCCCACAGCTTTCAAGACCTCTGCGTTCCATTTCAGCCTCATCTTCCAAGACTCATGACACCACGCTGTCCAGCCTCATTAAACAGCTGAGACTTCTTTGAGCACATTCTACATTTCTCTGCCACTGTGCACCTGTCTGTGCTGTTCCCTGAGCCTGGAATGCTCGCTCTCGTTGTAGAAATCCTTTCCATTTTTTTCAGGCCCAATTAAGTGGCAGTTCCCGCATTCACCCTTCTTGTTACCTGAGTGGCAGTATCGTATTCCTCCTCTGAAGCCCTGTAGTGTTGGGCAGCTCTCTCACATGCCTGACCACAGGCTGCCTTGTAATACAGACGTTGAGAACAGACACTGGCTTTTTTTCCTTCCATCCCCTCACTGGTACTTAGGATGGTGTCTAAGAAAATAACTATGGTGTAGTAAGAGTTCTGCAAATATCTGCCAACATGAATTGAATTCAAAGTTACTTAATGGAAAATAAAGAGATGGCCACAGGCAGAGAAGTAGAAGTACCAGCATTTCTTTCTGCTTTGCTTGCTGCTTAATAAACGTCATTTCATACCCTGTCATAGTGGAGAAGGTCCTGGAGGTGACTGAACCAATCAGGGAGTGGAAGGATGGGAGACATGAGATCCAATTAATTTTTTTTCCAAATGCAGAATCTGTTGTTCTTGCAATGGACAAAAAGCACACTCTGCCACCATACAGTGTCATTTCACAGCATGACCCATTTGCTATAATTGCTCTGTGCACATTTGTTCTTGTATCTGGTCTGATGTGTGCATCAAACACCAAATAATGAAGCCAATGAGAATTAGTGAGAATAACCTGAAACTGAAGGAAGAAATAGCACTGAGAACAAGTATGAAATGCAAGTGGGAGCAATCGGAGAACTAGCTGGGAGGTAAAGATCATTCTGGAGTAGACTGGAGGTCAGATCTGCTAAATAACACACTTAGCGTTGAGGACTTGCATTGACCTGAGAAGAGTCCAAGTTCTTAAGTGTCATCCTGTCCAGCAGTTAACTTCCATTGGCTGCAATTTTTGCATCTATGAACTGGTTCTGAGATACTGCCTCAGCCATCTCCCAGAGTCAATGGGGCACAAGGAAGACACTCCTCTTCCAGTTCATGTCCTGAGAACCCCTGGTTTTTAATTCTATCAGAGCAGCAGCTCATCCAGGACAACAGAGTTTGTCTCCATCCATTCCAAAATTATTTCCTAAGCAGCTTCTGTGTGCCAGGCTCTGCAATATGTTCTGGGAATGAAAAAAATGAACAATACAGATCCCTTCTGAGGCTGAATCGCGTCCAGGATGGTGGCTCCAGCCAGGTTCACTTCAGGTGTGTGAGCTTGCACAACCTGCTTTCCATCTCTGAGCCTGTTACGTCCTCTGTAAAAATGGGATGGCAGTAGAATCCAACTCAAAGAATTGTTGTGAGAGTCACATAATGTGAAGATATGCAAAGCTCTTAGCAGACTGTCTAGCTCTTAGGAGGCCCTGACCAAATGAGACCAGTGATTGATAGTGATTTGACTACCTCAGAGTAACAGAGCACCTGAGAATAGGAGTTAATCACATAAAAGCTTTAAAAAATTAAAATATCCAATGTCCTGAATAGAATCCTTTTCTTGGTTTGGCAGCTTGGAAGTTCCACACATTTCCACTCTTGGCCGGTCCTTGCAGCAGCTGCTCTGGTTCATGTTCCTGAGATCCAGGCTTCAGTGCTTCAGTGCTCAGCCTCCAGCTTCTGCTGTTGGGACTCAGAATTCTCAGTAGATGTGACTGTGGTTCATGCTGCCTTCCTATCCAGAAGATGGATGAAGCAGAGATCCAGGGAAGCCTTTATGAGACATTTGTTTTCAGTTTACAGCTTCTCCAAGGTGCCACTTTCTGTGTTTTAGAATAACAGACAGCCAGGAGTGACAAATTATGATTCAGAGAAAGTAAGTGGTTTGTCCTAGGGCCTTCCTTAGGGTTGGGATTGGGACTCCAACTCCAGCTTGCTAACTGTTACTACAGTACTCTCTTTATTATGGCCTTTTTCACTGAGCTCATTGCATAGCAAATGATGGAAAAGGAGCAAGGAGAGTTTGGTGGCCTTGAATGTATGTCTCTCTGGATATGTTCTTGACATCAACATGTTCAAACAAGTTTGGAGGATGCTACACTTTGCATAGCATCCAAAATTGTATGTCCTACTGTGCGTGCTGAAGGATCAGACCAAAGTTCTCCTTTCCTGTACATCCCAAGCACCTGTGCTTTGATTTTTATGGGCCAGAAATGTGTTAGGGTAAGGCGGGTCACTCCTCCAGGCTCAAGGAATGATCCATGATATTTCTGCTCTGTGAAAGACAATGTCAAGAGAATGAGAAAATAAGGCACACATTGGAAGAAACTATTTGAAGAAGACACATCTGATAAAGGATTATTATCCAAAATATACAAAGAACCCTTAAAACTCAACAATAAGAAAACAACCCAGGGCGGCACCTGTGGCTCAGTGAGTAGGGCACTGGCCCCATATACCGAGGGTGGTGGGTTCGAACCCTGCCCGGCCAAACTGCAAAACAAAAAATAGCTGGGTGTTGTGGTGGGCGCCTATAGTCCCAGCTACTCAGGAGGCTGAGGCAAGAGAATCGCCTAAGCCCAAGAGCTGGAGGCTGCTGTGATGCCACGACACTCTACCAAGGGTGACAGAATGAGACTCTGTCTCTAAAAAAAAAAAAAGAAGATGAAAACAACCCAGAAAACAACTCAATTTTAAAATGGACCAAATACCTTAACAAATACCTTACCAAAGAAGATACACAGACCTCCCCCCCACTATCAAGATACCTCTAAGCAAACCCAAAGGTCCTTACCCAACAAATGTTATAAGCACACCCTGAGAAATAAGGGGGAAAAAACAGTCCCAAGTTGAAAGTCCCATGTTCTTTTCAACAAAAGAAAATCCCAAACCAAGAAGCAACATCAGCTCCAGATGAAAAGGAATCAGCATGAGAACTCTGGAAGTATGAAAAATCACAATAATCTTTCACACAAGGAGGATACCAACTCTCTAGCAATGGATCCTAACAAATATGAAAATACTGTAATGGCAGAGAAAGAATTCCAAATATGTGTTGTTAGGAAGCTCAATAAGATCTAAGGGAAAATAAAAAAAATAAAAAAAAATTAAAAAACCTCAAAGAAACCAGAAAAATAATTCAGAAAACAAATGAAAACTTTATGAAAGAGATATATAGTAGAACCTCCATAGTTGACCACCTTCCTGTATTGACCACCTCCTTAAGTTGACCTAATTTTCTTAAATCAGGCATGTACCACGTGTACATATCAGTATAGTAGGCCTAGTTCCTTGTTTCGACTATTTCCATATGTTGACCAGTTCATTACAATCCCTTGGATGGTCAATTTACAGAGGTTCTACTGTATTACCAACCCATGAATTGGTTTTCTACTATATTAAAAAAACCAAATAGAACTTCTGGAATGAAAAGTTCATTTAGAGAAATATAAAACCCAGTGGAAATTTTTAAAAATAGACTAGACCAATCAGAAGAAAGAATTTCAGAGACTGAAGACAACTCATTGAATTAACCTAGTCAGTCAAAAATAAAGAATAAGGAATTAAGAGGAGTGAATAACATTTACAAGAAATATGGGATTATGTAAAATGGCCAGATAGGAGAATCATAGACATCCTGAAGATGAAGAAGAAAAAGAACAAGGCCTGGTAAACCTATTTGAGGGAATAATCAAGGAAGACTTCCTTGGTTTTGCTAGAAATTTAGATGTTCAAATACAAGATACTGCAACAACACTTGGGAGATCAATTGCAAACAGATCATCACCATATAGTCATCAGACTGGCCAGAGTTACTGTGAAGGAGAATTCCTACAAGCCATGAGGGGAAAATATCAAGTAACTTACAAAGGTATATTCATCAGATTAACAAGCAAACTTCTCAACAGTAACCTTACATGCCAGAAAAGAATTGGGTCCCATCTTTACTCTCCTTAAACAGAATAACTTCTAGCCAGGAATTTTGAATCTTACAAAGCTAAGTTTCATGAATGAAGGAGAAATAAATTTGAAACCAATTGCAAGAAGAGCTGTAAAAACCACATGAAGACATGGAAATTAAGCAACCTGTTGCTGAATGATCCTTGGTTTATTTACAAAATCAAGACAGAAATAAAAAAAAATTCTGAATTGAATCACAACAAGGGATACCAGTTACCGAAATTTATGGTATTCAGCAAAAGCAGTCCTAAGGTGAAAATTCATAACCTTAAATGCTTACATCAAAAGTCAGAAAGATCACAAATTAACAACATAATGACCCATTTCAAGGAACTACAAAGGAAGAGCAAACCAAACCCAAATCTAGCAGAAGAAAAGAAATAACTAAGATCAGAGCAAAACTAAATGAAATGAAAAAAAATACAAAGGATCAATGAAACAAAAATTGGTTCATTGAAAAAGTAAATAAAATTAATAGACCTCGTGTTAGAATAACCAGGGATAGAAAAGAAAGGACCCAGATAAACTCAATACGAAATGAAAAAGGAGATATTACAATTGATGCCACAGAAATACAAAATAAAGCTTTTCCATAGAAGATAGTCAAATGGCCAAATAGCATATGAAAAAATGTTCAAACATCACTAATCATCAGGGAGTGCAAATTAAAACCACAATGAGATATCACTCTACCCCTGTCAGAATGGCTTTTATTAAAAATTCTAAAATTAGATAGATGCTGGCACGGATGAAGAGAGAAAGGAATGCTTTTAGCTTATACGTTGTTGATGGAGCTAAAAATTAATACAGCCTCTATGGAAAACAGTATGGAGATTTCTCCATGAACTAAAAAGACTCATGCACTAGAATGTTTTTTGCAGCACAATTCACAATAGCGGTGATGTGGCATCAACCTAAGCTACCATCGTTTTGTGAGTGGAGAAAGAAAATGTGAGAGTGTGTGTGTATACTATGAAGTACGCTCAGTCGTAAGACTGGAATAATCTCATTTGCAGCAACTTGAATGGAACTGCAGAACATTATCCTAAGTGAAGTATCTCAGGAATGAAAAAACAAACACCACATTTTCTCACTAATAAGTGAGAGCTAACAATGGGTACACATAGCCATGAAGAGAGGTAAAGGACCTTGGAAACGAAGAAGGGGAGGAGGGTAGAGGGGGCTGAGGAATAAAAACTTACATTGTTATACGCTATTCTGGTGACAGGCACACTAAAAGCATTGACTTTGGGGTTATACAATTTGTCCACATAACAAGAACTCTTGTGCCCCCTGAAATTTTGAAAGAAAAAATATTTTGAAAAGTAACGAAATTAATAACAACAAAAATATTACTAACTATAGGTGCCCTATTGTGCTACAGAGTGCTAGATCTTATTTTTTCTGTCTAACTGTACTTTTGTACCCATTAACCGTCCCTTCTGTATCCCCCTCTCCTGATTACCATTATCCTTTCTAGCCTCTGGTAACCATCATTCTATTCACTGTCTCCACAACATGAGACTTTGAGGGGAATAAAGTTCCGTTATTCAAGGTGGAGGCCTGCTTCTATGAAATGGCAGTTATTACAGTTAGTGGGACTCTCTGGGAATTCCCTGCCATGTGAGTCTAGGTCAGGGTTCCTCACCCTTGGCGCTGCTGATCCCCACTTGAGGCCGGATGACTCTTTGTTGTGGGAGACCGGCCTATGTATGCTGGGGTATTTAACCCACTGAATGTTAGAAGCCAATCGCCCCAGAGCTGTGACAGTCAAAAACACCTTCAGGCACTTTAAGAACCACTGGTCTCGAGAGTCGTGGGAGATACGTTTGTGTGTGTAATCATACGTCTGTTGGTCATTAGGTTTCTACTTTTTCACTTTAAAACATCTTCAGTGAATCTTTTTCTAGCTTTACTTTGTCACCTCTTTATTTTCTTGGTTTAACTTCCTAGACATGCTTGGTGACAGAGTGGCAAGCTTTAGGGCTTTTTATGGTTAACCTCCAGAAAACTTGTTCTAATCGAAGGTCCTATTAAACTGGATATTTCTTTTTAATCTTTGCAGAGTTCAGTGTGTTGTTTTGCACACAGTAGGTACTCAAGAAATACTTGGTAGCTCGTTGATTGAATGTTAGTTAAGGGTCTTCATCTCTCTTTTTTCTACCCAGTTTCTGTGCAAGTTGGTATATGGCGCTTCATGATAATTTCTAGATGGGCCGTGTCTGAGAAGGCGTTTGTGATATGGGATTATTTCCTGTAAACCTTTGCTTCTCCAGCATGCTTCTGGGGACAGTAGCCTCAGCATCACTTGGCAATTTGCTAGAAAGGCACATTCTCAGGCCCCACATGACCCTACCCTCTGTTTTAAAAGCCCATCAGGTGATCCTCTGGAAATGAATGCTTGAGAACCACTGAAATAGACAATAAAAATGAACCAACTAATGCTGGTTTAATCAGTATGGGAATAGCTGTTCCCTAAACGTTCTATAATGGCCTTTCCCCGTGGAAGATGCCCAGCCTGCTCTTTGTTCATAAGACATTGTGAGACTCATAGTCTAGACATTTGCAATGCTCTCTAACTCCATCTGGTGCCCTGGCGGTCTGAGGCTCTTCCCATGGCCATCTCTTACACTGAGGTCCAGCTTAGCCTGCCTGATGACCCACAACCTGGGAGCCAACAGCTGGGGTGTTTAAATGAAGAATAAAACTTGCATGTTCAACCTCATTTGCCAGATTGCTCATTATATAATAATACCCTGCTAGGCCAGATATGAAGTCCAATGTGAGCAACATGGCCATCTGTTCAGGGTGGGAACCATTAGATATAATCAGAGACTGTGGGGCTCCAGCAAGCACTATTGCCAGAGAAGAGTAAGGTCCCTGGGACTGAACCACAAGGATGGTTGCGAGCAGGGTATAGGAGAAGGGGGAGTGGTGCACACCCTTCCCAAGGCCAAGTGAGCCTTTCCTCCACATGTGACAACTCCTGGGACCCTTATGCCTTCCCAAAGGAGAGACAACTCAAAATCAGGGGACACTCTGGGAGGGGGAAGCTGTGGTTGGCAGGGACTTTGGTGCTTGAACCCCCACACCTGGTCCTCTCATCCCCTGGGGGTCAGAAATGAGTCTGTACTAACAGTTCCTGACATCTGCAGTCCCTGGGGCTGGCAGGACTCTCTCTGTGTGCAGTTCTTTAATTAGGCTGCAGCTTCACTTAAAGACAGGGGCTCAGTTTTGCTTATCATGGTTTTTTTAAATGGGGCTGACTGCACTTTAAATGCTCATGCACTAATGTATCTAGTCTTTAGGATTCCCAGGGAACATCCGGTGGCCCTTCCCATAGACACATATGAGCAGCTAATCATATACGGAGGTTGAAAAACTCAACAGAAAATAATTAGCCCAGATCTTCACTGGGGCTGGTTCCAGGTACTGCTTTGTAACAGAATGTTTAAATGGTGAGATCTGTCATCATTCACGCCTCACCTCCCTATCCAGGGTTGATAGCAGCTTATCTGTGAACAATTTAGAGGTTTAGTAACTCAAGGAGCTAAGATTAAATTCTAAACAAGCCATAAAGCTCCACCTCTCCTCTGTCTAGGGAGCAACAACCAGTGAAAATAATTTCATCTAATTTAAGCAGATGGAGCCAGCGAATGAGGCAGCCACTCTAAGGAAGTGGGTGCTGGGGTTATGGCAGTGTCTCTGAAATGGGCACCAAAATACCCTCGGTCAGAACATGTTCACAAACCTGGATGTCCCTGCAGCAGCGGTGGCCCAGCTGGCACGAATGGAAGGGACTGGAATGAAAGGGACCACCAGGGGTTCTTGCTGCCCCTTATAGGAGAAGTGGGTGACCAGCTATCCTGGTTTTCAGTACTGAACGTTCTCTGTCCTGGGGAGCCCCCTCTATCCCTGGTGAACTAAGATGCTCAGTCACCCTATGCGGCTTCAGATGTCTTCACTGGCTCCCTGTTCCCGTGGCAGCCCGCCCCTAAGAGACAGCTGACTTCTCCCTGAGACATGTTCTGGGTAGCCCTAGAAAGTAGGAGAGCCTAGCCAAACTTTTAGATCTGAACTTCTTTTCCCTATGAAGTACATATTCTATTTATTGATTTTTGCATATTTTTTCCACCTTATAGATCTATAGCTGGGGAGCTGGTGGGCGCAAGGCAGGAAAGTCCTAGAGTGGTGTAGCTACCTGTATTGGAAGTAGAGTCTATACCCTCGTCCCCTGGAGCCAGACTCCCCCAGGTCCTCTGAGGCTTTTCCAGGTACCTGCCCGTAGCTACCAGAGTCCCCGCAGGAGCTGCTGGGCTGAGGTCATGTGTCCTGGTGCGGGTGTGTAACAGAATTATGATATTGCAAGAAGTTTCAAGGTCTTTCTCACCTCTAGCACTCTGGTCAGCCATACTTCCCTTTAGACAGTTATTGATGGCATCTTGGATTCTGTGACATTCTCTGTCCGATATATGTAAAGTTCTAAAAAGTACTTAGTGCCTGAATGTTTGAAAACAGAGACAATAAAATGTGTTGAGAGTGTTGTTTCTGGAGTCAGACTTCGTGCATTAAATCCCAGCTCTTCTCCTTGTGACCCCAGGTGAGTTAAACTCCCTAACTTCAGTTTCCTTACCTGTAAAACGGGTATGACAATAATAGTCTTTTTCTCATGAATTTGCTGCAAGAATAAAATAAGTTAATGCATAAAGTGCTTAGAGCACAGAATGAATACTAAACATTTGCTGTAACTATTTGTACTATTATTGCAAATGGAAGGAATTTAACAAACACAGCTCCAAAACATCCTGCTGTTACATGCTAGCTGTGTGGTTGGGGGTAATTTACTTCACTTCAGGGAGCCTCTGTTTCCTCATCTGGAAAGCAAAACCTCATAGGTTACCTATGAGAATTAAAAGAGACAATGGGGTAAAATTTCCATCACAAAGCCTGGCACCTTGCTCACCCTATACATAGTGTTACTTTCCCAGCTACTATAAGTTAACATAGATTTGGTGCCAGAATTATTTAGTCATGTTAACCAGGCAATTATATACAAGAGACTAATGGTGATTATCAAAACTAGTTCTTGGACCGTCATTGTCACTTGTGAGTGGCCGTACAAGCCAACCCTTATGCCTGATTAAAAATAGATCCCCAGGCTCCCGCTGGAAGTGAAATGGCAAAGGACACCATAGCAGATTTCTGAGTTCCATATAGCTTTTGAGCAGCTACAGCCTCACTTCATACAAAGCATTTTTAAAGAGAGTCATGGAAATTGTTTACTAATTCTCAGAGGATTTGGTTACAACCCCAAGATTGCTTCCCGGCCATAAATGAATGCTTTTGCCAGTCTGGAGCCAGCTCGATACCATGAGGTACCTGGAGAAGAGCCAGCTGGGGCATGGAGGTCTTTCTCCAGATGGTGCTCCGTGCTGCTTGCAGGGTCCCAAAAGATTCTCCTTGCATCTTTTGTACCTTCTGTCCCCTGCTTGAATGGCATGGCCTCACATTACGCTTATTTTTTCAGCTGAAAACATCTCTGATTCCCAAAGGCCTCTACAGTCGTCTCTCTCCCTGCCTCCCACACAAGGCAGACTTGGGCATAACATCATGCTGTCTATTTCCCTTCCTCGAATTTTTTGGGCGCACCTAGCCTACAGGCTTGATATCGCACCCTAGGAGTGGCCCAGCAATGAGACCCTTCCTGACCTACAAAGCTGTTCTGGGGCAACCTTGAAACACGAGTGAGCCTCCTGTCAGCCACCGTACTGGAAAGCTCAAGAGCAAAATGTCTTTACGGGCACACACACTTTCTTTTCATTACCTTCCATTGTTATTAGAACGCTGGATAAACAGATAATGGACTCTGACCAATTGCTCTAAGCCACATTCTTGAATCTTTAAAGGAGAGGTTCAAGTGCAGGTGGTAACATTTGTGTCTCTTTGTCACCTTCCACTGTGCATACTTTTTCTGGCTACCTGGTGTGAGTGCAAAGCTGAACGAACAACACAGTTGTTCATGGGTATGATGTCATGCACCTCTTACATCAATGTTTGCACACTTATTAGCCACCTACAATATGCCACGCTTGTGGTTAATGGTCAAAGAAGGCACAGCAGAGTCACATGACACCCGCAGTATGATAAGAGAGAGGAGTCTATCAGGAGGACAGCCTGCATAGTAAATGTATGACAGGGGTGTGCCTGCGAGGAGCACCCCATCCTATGCCCTGGATGGGGAGGGCTCGAGCACGCTGAGCTTTTGGAAGACAATTACACTAAGCTGACACGGCAACAATGGGTGGAAACGAGACAGGTGAACATAACGGAAGGAGCATCACCTCTCCTTTAGCCCTTGGTCCCTTCTGAATTTGTCACCATCCCAGGGTGTCCGACCTTACTTTTCTCTGCCTCACACTGGGAGAAGAGTTGTCTTGGGCCACACATCAAAACACAAACACTAATGAAAGCTCATTAACAAGAAAAAGGTCCCCCCATACTTTTTCTGATACCCAACACCACGGAGAAGCAAAATAAGTCCTCCCAAAAGCACGCAGGCTGCAGGTTGGACACCCCTGCTCGTGGGTTGCACTTTATCCCTGCTTTCTCTGTGCATTACAGACTCTGGAACTTTCCATAAAGGAACACAAATATCTCAGGGTCTTTTTCTTTTCTTTTCTTTTCTTTTTTTTGTTAGTGCAATGCAAAATATAAAAGTCTCTCTTCTGTCAAGAGTTGCTATTTGGGATGGTTTTTCTCTGCGCTATATTCTGGCACAAGCTATCATTTCAGTTTTTGGTTTGTGTCCATCAGGCCCTGGTGACAGTAGGTTGCAGCCTGAGTAGGCCACCCTGGACTTTGAAGTTGGAAGATGTGCAATTTTACACTGCCCCATACCCGCATCTTTCTCTGGGAGTCTGTAGTCATGGGAACAGGCCGGTGAATTCCACGAGGAGCGAGTTTCCTGCTGGAGAAGCACAGGCCCACATCAGTGCCAGGGGAGATGGCTGAGCAGTCAGGGAAGAGTATGAGGTTCAGCATACCAGGAGAATGCAGGGAGGGAGGAAGGAGCAGAGAGCTTATAAGGAATAAGGCAGCCCTAAATATAAACTTGGCCTTCCTGGGGGTGCTTTTGTGGGGCTCTGATTATGTTGCTGCCTAAATTCTTCCGCTAATAGGAATGAGGGTATAATGTTTTTCAAAAGACTAGAGGGCCTTAACAAAATACAGTGGTAGTAGAATTTCAAATGGACGCCTATCTAAATCTCTATCTCTTTCCTAGAGAATCATCTTATTTTCTGGAGATACCTATTGCTCTGGGAAACATAAGAAGTTCTAAGGCCTGGTCCTCAAAGGGTCAGCAGTTTCAGTGTTGCAGGTCAGGAAGGATGATGTGGGATGTGCCCAGGGCTAGGGTGTGGGGCACCAGGTCTGGGGGGGTTCAATTTTGTCCAAAGTCCTTTAAAGTCACCTGTGGCCAAAGCTTTACCAGCTGTTTGTGATTATAACCAACCATCATCTGGAACTGAGAACCTCACATAACCTCACCAGTAATTCATAGCTGGGATAGGATTTTGAGTACAGCATTAGAATTTCATACCAGGGCCAATTAGAGAAAATGTTGCATCACTTCTCGCTGCTCATGCTTCAATGAAGTCCAAAAGAAAAACCGCAGACTGTTCATGATTATTTCTTATAATTCTGGTACATGGTCTACTCAAGCGCAAAACAAAATGCAATTTATTCCAATAAATTGGAATAAAATAGAGCATGTCGTAATCGTTGGCAGAATATAGTAGGGGAGAACATAATTTAAAAGAATTTTTTTTTTAGTCAAAGTCACCTTTCACCCCACACATACTTTAAAACTATGCATCTGATACCATTCTCATTCTTTTATGCAATATGGGAAAGAAACCATGGAAGTTCTTTAAAAGTCCTCTTTGAAGAAAAATCCAATCAAAAGAACATTGCGAGATAACATTAACACTGAAATAACTTGGAATAATAAATGCAGAGTGCTGTAAATGTTAGTTGGTATGATTATGCAAGAAGAAAATAGAAATAAGACAAGTAAAGACGTAGCTTCTTTCTGTAAGGAATTTTTAAAGGATGTTTCAAAAACAGAATTAGAGTCATGGGTCTCAGGGAGTAGTGGCAGCCGAGGTGCCAGCACCTCCTGTACCTGTTCTGCTTGGGTTTTGCTTCTGTCAGAGCCTGACCTAGAATAAAGATCCCATCCCCTCCTCTTATTATCTATTTATTTATTTGAAGAGGAGTTGGGCGGCTAGCTGAAGCTAAAAACCAAGTAGTGACCTCCAAAAGAAGCTGAGTCAGGAAATGAAATGAGAAGCGCTTTGAATCATGACAGAATTATATTGAACGGGGAAACTGAGGCTGCTCTTGCTCAGACACTGAAAACAGACCCTTATCTGTTTTTGTGCCATGGTTTTCCAGACACAGCCCGATGGATCTGGGAAAGAAGGACTCTCGCTGGATGTTATCTCTTTCCTTCTTGTGTGTCCAGTTTTCTCCTGAATGAATAAACTACTCTCCTTCTTGGCTGGTGACCTTGGGCAATTACAAGGACTTGAAGATGATACAGCTGTGGAGTGTGCCAAGCCACTGACTGCCAGGTCCACGTGACTGCTCTGGTTGGCTTTGTGTTTTCATCCTTCCTCATACTGTGTGAGGAATCCCCCTGAACGTCTGTGCTTGGTCAGGGAGAATGATATTCCCAAATAGAAAAGGAAAAGGATGGTTCTTCAATCAAAGCCCAAGCACTCACAGCACTCCCTTGCAAGAAACTTTGTACCAGTTAAACCATCACTGGCTAATTTAAGTCAGAAATGGGGATTTTTATGAGGATATTGGGAATATTTTTGAGGAAAATGTATTTTTAAAAGTTTATGACCTTGGGAATGGTGGGGAAAGATTTCTTACAGAAGATTAAAGCACAAACTATACAAGAAGATTGATAAATTTGACCACATTAAAGTGTAATTAAATTCTGTATCAAAAGACACTGGAGGCAAAGTGAAAAGCAATCACAAACCTAGGGAAAATATTTGCAAAACAAGTACATTTTTCATCTCATGCATTATAATTTTCACCTCTAGAATTTCAATGAGGATATTTTTGTGTCTTCCATACTTATTATGTTCCATCTTTCCTCTAGCTTTTGAACATATCAAATATAGTTATAATAATTTTTTGAGTGCTTTTCTAATAACTGAAACATTTGTGCTAGTCTGGGTCAGTTCAGTTCTTGATTTTTCTTCTTACTTACTGAGGGATGTTGTATTTTCCTGTTTCATTTAATGCCTGATAATTTTTGAGTGCATGCCAAGCATTGCAAATTTTACCTTGTTAGGTGCTGGATGCTTTTGTATTCTTGCTGGAAACAGTTTGATTGTTTGGAACATTGCTTTTAATATTTTTAGGTGTAACCATAACAACATTTATTCCAGGGATAATTAAATCCACTGCTGAGGTAAGTGCCTTCTGACTATCCAATTTCCTCTGCATTATAATGTTTTCCAGTCTGACTGATGGGAACAGGAGTCAGGAAACAATGCTGCATGATCAGGGCTTTCTGAACAAAGATTCCTCTTACCTGGACTAAAGGATTTTTGAACCTAGCAAACTAGACTTGGGAGTTACAGATAAAGACCTCTGTAGAGGTTTATAGATTGCTCCCCTGGAGCTATTTACTCACCTTTGCCCTTCTTCCCCAAAGGGCTTTGTTTATATTAAAAGCAAAGTCCCTTCCCTTTACTCTAGAAGGATGAGAGATAGGTGTGTCAGCTGCCCGCTGAAAGCTCTGTGATTCAGAATTTCAGGGTTTCTTTCCTGTTGCACAAACTCCATGTCTATGCAAGCGATTTCTGCTGTCATCATATTGTCCTTTGGGGGACTGGAGCGTGCAGAACTGACTGACACAGTGTGTTCTACTGAGTACATGGAAGTTGTCTCTAATCCAGAAACCTCATGTTTAAGTCAGGATAAAGTTAATAAATATGGATTTAACAACTCAGCAGGCACGCTTCCAGCCCCGTGTGAATTCTGGGTATCTAATTATTTTGCGTGGTTCTTTCCTTGGCCTTGGGTAGTTCTACAACAAGCATGTGCTACATCGCTCTGCAAATCTCCAGAGTGTTCTCTCTGCTTATATTTCTCCCCTCTGCTGTTCGGTCTTGTGCATTCTGGCCACTTAGAATCTCCCTGGACCCTTAACTCTGTCCTGCAACTTAGGGAGCACACCAAGCTGTGCCTGTATTTCCGCTCACTGTACTACAGCCTTAAAATTCCCTCAAGGCAGTAAACTAGGGCATGGCAGGATTCTTCTCACTTTTTTCCTTGGGATTACTGATTTTTGTTGGCTGATGTCCAATGTCTTGAAAAAACTGCTGCTTCATATATTTGATTGAGCGTTTTAGTTGTTACAGAGGGAGAGTACATCCAGGAGTTCATCTTAGATAGAAGGAGAAATCATAGTACAGTATTTTTAATAAAAAAAATTAATAAAAACACCAACTTTCCATATCAGGAGGATAAATAAGCTTTTTGTAAGCATACGGTGATATAAAATATATTGTATGTTGATAAAAAATCTCACATAATATTGAGCTCAATGCATATATATCCAACTGTTTCTACTCAGTAAAAGTAAAAAAACTTAACCTTTGTTATTTTGTTGATGTGTGTGCGTAGTATAGATTACAAGTTTGTTCAAAATCATCACTTATAAAAGAATAATTACTGGTGAAATGATAAGAAAAGTTGCGGAAACTCTGACTTCCATGAGTAAATCTGGTGTAGATGATAATATCTAAATGAGTGAAGGCAATTAAAAAAATATACAAACTTGCATCTTTTAAAAAAAAAATCCCTGAAATGGGTATAATTTGGAGACATTGATAAACAGGAAATGGTAAAGAAAAAGATAAAAGATGAGAAGATAGGTAATGAATGGCTCATTATTAGGTCACTTCTTAGAGAATTAATATATATTTCACACAGAGATTAGTGGGTTTTTTAAAAAATATAAAATATTAAAGAAAATTAAAAGTTAGAAGGAAAAAGTAAAACTGGTTTTTTTACCCCACTAAATTAACAATATTCATTTTGGTATACTTACTTTTTAAGTGATTTTAAAGAAGTTAAACAGTAATTAATGAAGGAAAACTAGATATCCCCATAGGAAAGAAAGCATTTTGACCCTTAGGATCTTATGGCATATATAAAAGTTAACTCAAAATGAAGACTTAAAAGTGCTAAAACTGTAAACCCTTTAAGAGTAAAACATAAGAGGAAAGCTAATTCTGAATTTGGCAATTATTTACTTGATATGACTCCAACACAGGCAACCAAAGAAAATCTGGACAAATGGGACTTCATCAAAATTTTATCAAAATTAAAAACTTTTGTGCATCAAGGAACTAATAGAGTGAAAAGGAAGCCTATGGAATGGGAGAAATTATTTGCAAATCAAATACCTGAAAAGAGATTAATATCTAGACTATGTAAAGAATGTCTACAACTCAACAACAAAAAAAACCAAACTATCAGATTAAAAATGGGCAAAATAATTAATTGGTCGATTCTCCAAAGATGCACAGATGGTCCATAAACACACGAAAAGATGCTCCACATCACTAATTAGAAAAAGGCAAATCTGAACCACACTGAGATACCACTTCACACCTATTAGGATAGCTATTATCAAAAAAACAGTAAATAACAAGGATTGGGGAGAATGTCGAGAAATTGAAACCTTCATGCATTGCTCATCAAAATGTGAAATGGTGAAGAAATGCTGAAAAACACCAATTCCTCCAGTAAATAACTAACTAAATAAATAAAACAAGAATTCCATATGATCTAGCAATTCTACTTTTGGGAGTATACCCTCCCAAAATGGAAAGCAACAACTCAGGTATTTAGATGCCAATGTTTATAACATCTCTGCTCACAATATCCAAAAGGTGGAAACAATACAAATGTCCATTGATGAAAGAATAAACAAACTGTGGTATATACAATTTAAAAAAGAAGGTAAAACTAACATTCTTCATTGCAGACAACAGAATTCACCCTGTTGAGTTTCAGCAAAAAGGGGTTTTTGAAAGGGTAATAAGGTAGCACATAAAATCTCAAGGAGGCCAGAGAACCAGACATGGATGTGCAGAGCTAAAATCAGTGCAGCTGGAAGTTATGACCAACCTTATCAAGGGGCTCTTGCTGCACAAGCACCCCTGCTGTGGCCACCCATCATGGGGCTGGAAGCTGGAGCTCTGCCACAGTGCCTCAGAGGACGAGATGCTTTCTCCATTAAGCCTGACAGGAGTTTCCCCAGGCAGACCACCATCTTGACATTCCCACTTCCCCATTGCAAATACACATGAGGGTCTCTGCTTTCGATAACTTGGGCCCATGAAGAACTACGGCTGCAAGAAACACGACTGCTTTCCATGCCCTGACAAGCTAGAAAGGGATGGTGTGATTGTGGGGTAGCCAGTAAATAGTTCCTTTGACCACTACTCCTGGTCCTGTTGCCCTGTAACTCTTTGCCCCTCCTCTCCCAAAAGTAAACAAGGTACACATTTGTCTATAAGCAATACACATTTTAAATTTCCATACATTGTATTTTCCTTACATGGTTCTACAACTTGATTTCCCTTTTTCACATATTTGAAATCTATCCATTTTCACATATTGTTAATTGCTATCCTCCATCTGAATATATGCCATTTAAAATGTTTCATTTATTTTATTTTTACTTTATATTTTTATCCACTTTTGATGGGTTTTTTTTTTGAATGTTATAATGACTGGTGAAATTAACATCATTTTACATATTTTCTTGGGCATAGGTATAGAAATTACTCTGGGACAGTTTCCCAAAATTCCCTGAAAGTAAGAGTCACCTGGAGGCATTTAGCTACAACGTGAACTTTACCTTAGAAATGCAAACAATGTAGCCTAATCATTTGTACCCTCTGAAAAAAATAAAACAGATCTTTGTATAACGGGGGAAAAAAAGTACATCTTCCTAGGCTTCTGCATATCACTCAAGGATCAAACAGAAAACTTGGAATACTCAAAATAACCAAAGCAGGTTGAATTACAAAGGGACTGTTATAAAAATAAGGGTATAGATCACGGATGGGAAAACTTCTGTGACAGTCCAGATAGTGAGTACTTTAGGCTTTCTGGGCCATGTACGATCTCTGTTGAATGTTTTCTGTCTTTCTTTTTCCCAGCTTTTTAAAAATGTCAGAACCATTTGAGCTGAAGGGCTACAAAAATAGGCTGATGATTTGCTGACCTTTGCTTTGGTGAAACAAGAAATAGTACATTCATCTGCAACTAGTAGCAACTAAAGTTTTACTACACAGACCTGAGAGGCAGAAAGAGGTTACTGGGACCTCAAGGGAAAAAGTGTGTCCCGTAGAGTCACATGCCTCCAGGGGAACCATGAGCTAGCCAGTCTCTGGAGAGCGTGGGGGTGGGGGTGGGGGGAGGAATTTTGTATCTGAATCTCACTTGTCTCTCTGCACTGCTGTCAGGGCTCCACATTGGCTAAGCTAGATACAGAGCCCTTGTCATCATGTAGTCCAACCGCTGTGACAAGGGTGGGCAAGGTGGAGGGTGGGTTTTGGAGGAATGAGAAGAAGGAATCTAAGAGGCCTTCATTGCGATTCTGAGATAGGATGGCTGTGATGGAACTAAGAGTTTGTGCTTTTAAGAATAAACCAGATGATGTTTATCAAAGCTTGAGAAACATTTTAGGAGTATAAAGCTAAAGCTAGAAATGAAATTGCTGAGTCAATGTGAATTATCAATTTTAGGGCTAACATTTTCTCATGTGACCATATCAATATAATCTACCATCTACCACTTGCAATATGGAAAAACAATAAGTTTTGCTCTCAATCCTATCAAATACTTGATATTGCTAAACTTTTCAATTTTTTCTAATCTAATTGGTAAAATATAAAATATACTTGTTTGTAAGTAATATTTATCTGATTTCTAAGGAAGATAATCATATTTCATATATATATCATTTTAATACTCCCTTTTTAAAAATTCTTTATGTTTTTGTCCATTTTCTACTGTACTTTTTTATTAATGGGTTGGAATTCTTTATATAGTCTGGATACGACCCTATGTCTAACATATATTGCAAACATCTTTCTTAGTTTGTGCTTTATTTTTTGTTCATTCTGTTTATGTTGCCTTTTGCCATACAGAATTTGAAAGTTTTCACATAGTAAAATTTATAATCCTTTTCTTTTGATTATGCTGTATATGACTTATGACTTTTCCTGTCAAAAGTTCATTAATATATATTTTGTTACTTTAGTAATTTTATGGCTTATTTTTTTATGCTTGATATATTTGAAATCTGATTTTTTCCCCCCGAACATAAGAGTATAATAAAATGCATGTCAAATAACTGTTAATTACCCTGTAAGTTTTTATTTCTTGAATTTAGGATTCATTTAAAGAACTTACATTTTTCTCAGAGCCAATATGAACGAATTGTGAGTAGATGTTTGAAGATGCCCATTATGAGAATTTTGAAAGAAAGAAGATATTCAGCTTGAGCAGTCTTCAGTTAGAATGAAGAGTATTGTATAAAAGGCAAAGAAAGTAAACACAATTTAGTCCAGTTAGTGCTAAAAATGAAAAATATTTCCCAGTGTATTATCATGTATGGTAAGAATAATCTAATATAAAACATCTATTTAGTCATTTGGCTAGTAAGTAATCTGTTATTTTTGTTAGAAATCATGGAAAGGAGGGTGATTTTTGGGAGACGAAAAATAGCATTAAGATAATATTTTTGGAATCTTGTTCAACTGGTGGCCCGAGTACACACATCGACCTCAAACATTCCTAAATTTCTGAAATAAGAGAAAGGAATTTATTGAAAATACATGTGATAACAAGAGTCTGGGATAGAAAAGGACTACTAGCAGCAAACCAGAACATTTTGAGAAAATCCTAGAAAATATAAAGTATATGGAATTGCATTAATGAGATTAAAAAAAAAATTGTCAGGATGCCCATTTTCCCCCATACAGATCCCAGGAAAGCATTCATAAAGCTCCAAGGTCAAAGCCAGGGGAGTGCTGAGTGATCATTTAAATGACCCCACTCTGAAGGGCCAGGTCAGCAAGGCCTTTCACCACCCTCCTTCCTAGCAGAGGCCTTTAGGACAAGAACTGGTTGCTTAATAGCTTACAAAGCAAAAAGTTAAAGCTCCAGCATTATTCTCTAACAAATTCATGAATCAGCTTGGAGACAATTTCTAGAGCAGATTTAAGGCCTGAGAGAAAAACAGAGCAAAACTGGAGGTAATTTGAGACCTACATATCAGAAATTGAATTTTCAAGAAAGCAGATTCTTTTAAGCATGAAATATTTTAATTTTCCTGCCACATAGTAAAGTGTTCCTTGCTTTGGCAGTTTTAGGATCCACAGTCGGCCTGTCTTCTCCAAGCCTGTTGATATGTCCTACCGCCATACTTAAAGCTCACAGTGAGTCAATCATTCATTCTACAAACTGTCTTGAATGCCTGCCAGGCGCAAAGCAGGACATGAGATGGACATGTGCCCCCTCACATTTTAAAGGAGAAGACAGATAATAAATAAACAAGCCAGTATATAAACCAGAAATTCAAATTCAGAGAACTGCTAAGAAGGAACCCTACCCCAGGAAAACGTGTGAGGTGGTGGGTGGCTACTTCAGGGAGCTCGTCAGAGCAGGCCTTTCTGAGGTGACAGGCCAGCCAGCCCTCCGGTTTAGGGTGATCTTTGACTTAGAGGCTTTGCATTGATATATACATGAACACATGTATAGTTTTCTGTATGTGTGTATTTTTATCATGAAATTACAGAAAAAGAAAAAAAAACAGATCTAGATGAGAAGGGGAAAATGTTTCTAGCGGACCTCCATTTATTTGCTAGCTTCTCTATTTCCTTTTGTTCTTCTCTTTAAAGAACTGTCAACCCCCCTACTGCTTGGTTCTTAAATTGTCAACCACAATGTCTTCCTTCTACTCTACTTAAGAAGTGAACATATGGCCCAAATAGATACTTTCTCTAGGAATTTGAATCTCGAGTTACAAACCCATGTTCAACACTGAACTAGTCGTCTGGGCTGTGACACACCTGGTAGTCATTTTACTCCTTTAATAACTTGGGAGTTAGTCAAGCAGGCTGTGAAGCAGGTTGGTCTGTTTTCCCCACCTATCCCACAGTCAGAGCAAGCTCACTTGGCAGAGAAGTCCAATCCAAAGCCCGCCTGCCAACACTGCGAACATAAAGCCTCGGCGACAGAGCCCAAGAGAGAAACAGCTCCCCTCCTGCTCACCTGACAAAGGAAAGGGAAGATATCCAGAAACAGTGAGTTGCCTGTACCTCCCCCACTTTGCAACACCCCCCAGCTTTGCTGATTTTTAGTCACATGGAAAGAGACACTGGGGAGAGAAGGGCAGGAAAGATTTGAAGGTTCCTACATATTCTAGCCTAACTGGACATAGTTTCTTATGTAAACCTGACTAATTCTGGGTAGTGCCTATGGCTCAAAGGAGTAGGGCACTGGCCCCATACACCAGAGGTGGCGGGTTCAAACACGGCCCCAGCCAAAAACTGCAAATAAATAAATAAATAAATAAATGAAATAAACCTAACTAATTTCCAGGTTATTTAAGGAGTAAAATGACTACCAGGTGTGTAGAATGGGTCTCAGCCTGGCTATACCTGGCAAACATTAAGATTTCAAAGTCTCCAGAATTGATTTAATTGGTTTCAGCTATATCTGGGACATTTCCCCAGAGGGAATACGAACTAACAATTCTGAAACTACTTTTTTTTTGTATATTAGAGTCAAAAAATAAACCAATCGCCAGTGGTTGGTGGGAGTCAGGTTTCTCATTGTCAGAGGGGGGAATTTACAGATCAGTATTTATCTTTGTTGTTGCTGTAATCACCTTTGAGGTCTTAGTCAGAAATTCTTTGCCTGAACTGATATCAAGAAGAATTTTACCTACATTTTCTTCTAAAATTCTTGTTTTCATGTCTTACATTTAAGTCTTTTATCTATCTAAAATTAATTTTTGTGTGAGAGATGGGAATCCTGTTTCATTCCCTGCATGTGACTCTCTGAGTTTTTCCAGCACCCTTATTGGGCTTCTTTTCCCCAGTGTATACTGTTATCTGCTTTGTCATAGAATAGTTGACTATATGTGGATAGTTTTATATCTGGGTTCTCTGTTCTGTTCCATTGGTCTGCATCTCTATTTTTGTGCCAACACCATGCTGCTTTGGTTCATATAGCCTCCTAGTATAGTTTAAAGTCTAGTAATGAGATTCCTCCAGATTTGTTCTTTTCGCTTAAGATTTCTTTGGCTATTTGAGTTCTTTTCTGGTTCCAAATGAAGTGTAGAATTATTTTTTTCTTGATTTGTGGAATATAATGTTGGTATTTTGATGGGATCACACTGACTCTATGTATCACTTTGGGTAGTATGGACATTTTAAGAGTGTTGATTCTACCGATTCATGAGCATGATGTGTTTCTCCATTTGTTTCTGTCATGGTGATTTCTTTCCTGAGTGTTTCCTAGTTCTCCTTGTAGAGATCTTTCACCACCTTGGTTAAGTATATTCCTAGCTATTTTATTTTCTTTGCAGCTATTGTAAATGGTACAGAATCTTCTGTTTGCTTCTCAGCTTCTATGTTATTGGTGTATAGAAATGCTACTGATTTGTGTACATTGATTTTTGTAGCCTGATGCTTTGCTGAATCTATTTATCAATTCTAGGAGTCTCTTGATGGAGTCTTTGGGGTTTTCTAGATATGTGATCCTATCATAAATGAAAATCAGTAAGCCATTTGGTCCTGGGCTTTTCTGGGGGGAGATTTTTTATTATTAATTTAATTTTATTACTCATTGTTGGTCTATTCAGGTTTTCTAATTCTTCTTGATTCAATCTTGACAGGTTGTATCTGTCCAGGAATTTATTCATTTTCTCTAAGTTATCCAGTTTGTTAGCATACAGTTATTCATAGTAGCCTTTAATGATTCTTTGTATTTCTGTGATATCAGTTGTAATATCTCCTTCTTTGTTTCTAATTTTATTTATTTAAGTCTTCCCTCTTTTTTTTTAGTCTAGCTAATGGTTTTTCAATTTTGTCTTTTTCAAAAGCCAACTTTCATTTCATTGGCTTTTTGTGTTTTGTCTATTTCATTTTATTTTGCTGTGTTTTTTATTTCTTTCCTTATACTAATTTTGGATTTGGCTCATTATTTCTTTTCTCATACCTTATGGTGTTTCATTAGGTTTGTTTGTTTGAAATATTTCTACTTTTTTAATGCGGATATTTGTTGCTATAAAGTTCTCACTTTGTACTGCTTTTTTTTTTTTTTTTTTGTATCCCATAGGTTTTGGTATATTGCATTCTATTTTCATTTGTTTCAAGAAATTTCTTTATTTCCTTCTTAATTTCTTTGTAGACCCATTGTTTATTCAAGAGCATGTTAATTTCTGTGTGTGTATATAGTTTCTGAAGTTCCTCATTTTACTGATTCTAGTTTTATTCCATTGTGGTCTGGAGAAGATATTTGGTATAACTTTAATAATTTGTTGAGGCTTGTGTTATGGACTAACATATTGTCTGTCCTAGAGAGTGTTCTATATGCTGGTGAAAACAGTGTACTCTCTAACTGTTGGATGACGTGTCCTGTAAATGTCTGTTAGGTTCATTTGATATACAGTGAAGAACATATATAGTTAAGGAATTTAAACCATTTGCATTCAAGGTTGTTATTGACAGTTGAGGACTTGTTCCTTTTGTTAATTGTTTTCCACTTGTTCTATGTATCCCTTTTACTTTCTTCCTCTCTTATTATCATTATGGGCTAATGGTTTTCTATAGTGATAACACTTGAATCCTTTCTTTTTCATTTGTGTATCTGTACTATTAGTGAGTTTTGTACTTTTGCACAGTTTCCGGGAGTATCAGGCACTGCCTTGGCTCAGGTGCTGGGAACATGGCTCTGCCTCTGGATCCAGCTGGGATTATAATACTGCAACCCTCTGAGTGGATGGTGGGGGAGATGTTGGAAAGGTCCCCTCAATACCTATTTATTGAAAAGACGAATAAATGGCTGAATGGTCTTTCAGTGGCAAGTATAGAAATTAGAAAAACAATGTCTTGCTCTTAAATCACAGAGGCATAATTTATGAGATAAAATGGTTGCATGTACTTGAATAGATATATAGTTCTGAGATAAGTTGAAAAGACATAAGAATGCCCTGGTTTATACTACTTCAACCAACCTTTGTAATGATATACTATACCATGGAGGACAGACAAAATGCACCTGAGATGAGGAAAAGCTGCTTTTCATTTTTTGAGGATTTATTTAATTTGGCTTCCTGAAGGGTAGAGGTACTTTCAGAAATCCCAACTTTCCCTCTTCACATATCAGTGGTCAATACACTTTCTTACAGTTAAGAATTGTTGCCATCCCCTAAGAAATGTGGTAGGGCGCTTAAAAACCTTATCCCTAGAGCCAAATTCACCTTGGCAGATGACCTTGTGGCTTATGTTTTCTGAGGGATAAAAGGACTAAAAGTATATCAGAGAGAGGAAAGAAGAAAGAGAAGGGAGTATGATTAGGAATGAGTGGTGAGTTGTAGAGCAGGAAAAACCAGATGGTTCCAAATGAAAACAAAGAGTCTGCCTTTCCTTCCAATGTCGGGAGAATTGATCTATCCTAAGAGGAATTTTGGAAAGGGGCAAAGAAACTGCCTTGACAAGACTTGGTCCAGTACCTCTACAAGGAAAATATTTTAGAAAAATTATACTAAAAAAAAAAGATATCTACGATTTGTCATGTCCCTTGGGACTTTTCATTTTGCTGTTTCAAGCAAAGAGAAAAAAGGACTGAACAGAGTAGTCTCACCACAAGTGCAAGCGCCCACAGACTGCCCTGTCTCCAAATTCCTGAGCACAGAGTCAAATGTGGGAAGTTGGGATGGTGGGAACTATAAGCCAAAGATGAAATGAGGGGCTGAAGACCATGTTTATCGACCTCTAACCAGGCATTACAGAATTTGTCTTCCTAGATTCTGACCATAATGGAAAATCTTGTAGTGCCTGAAATAATATCTAACAAGTGGTTCCTTATAGGCCAGAAAACTAAGTCAAAGGGAAGGCTGAGAGGTAAATGCGTGGAAAAACTGGTGTCATCTGAATGACAAAATATATTTTAGGGGAGTTTGTTAGATATACAACATTCTCTTTGAAACCAGGCCAACTGAGAGAATGTAATTTCTTTCCTAAATAAAGGTTCAAAATTCAACTCCTTGTATCAGAATAACCTGTCCTCTTTTCTGAAGGTAATTTGACATGCTTAAAAAATCAAGACATGGTTATACTAAATCATGGTACCAGTGCTACTTTGGATTTGTTAGGTTTTGCTTATCAACAATTATTTACTGGACCCCCACTATGTATTAGGTACTGTGCAAGGCATTGGGGATACTGGGGTAAATGAGAGAGAATGTCACCTCCATGTTCCTAATTTATACTCATCTCCCAGATACAAAAAAATTCTGAGAGTGACATGGATTTAGCTTTCATTTCAGACCCTATAGAAAGCATAGGTCCAAATTTCTGGTATTACACGTCTAGAGTTCTGACTTAATCATAGGAAAAGACAGAGACAAGTATTATACTTAGAGAGAAGGTACAAGTTATTAAAAAATGAGACAGATGCTTCTATCCATCTCTGTAAACAACATAGACGTGTTGGAATTGTGCAAGTTATGAAAACAAATCGATTAAATTTGACCAATATCTGACATTTCAGAGTGAGGCCATAGTTTTATTTCCGAGTATTTCATTTTTGGAGATCACTACTATTTTAAATAAAGCTGTGGAGGCTTGTGAAATTATTTATCCTCTCAGCCTCAGATTTCTCATCTGTAAAATTTGAATAATAATACTTAATTTTAAAGACAGTGATATGAGTGAGTATAATGATATCGCTGTGGTGCTGAGTACACACCTGATCCTCCTCCGCTTTTCAGTTTTCACGAATAAATGGCTGATTGATGAAGTGGCAATTCCTTTGTATTTGAAAATGTTCAGAATGAAAAGCTGGAATGAGGAGTAACCAGCAGAGGTGATGTAAAGACAACTCATTCATAAGGAAGCTGGTGGGACTAAAGTGCCACTGAACTGTTTTCCAACCGTGAGATTCCATAAAAGCCGTGATTAGATGCTGCCATGGAGCTTCAGTTTCCTGTTTCTTAATAAACAAGTCTGAGTCCCCAATCTGCGTTAGGGGTTCAGACCTCCTATGTTGTTTATTAAGCAGCTGATACAGGCAGCAGCTCCAGGTGCCTCCAATATGTTACACATTCAATCCCTTCAACACCTTCATGGGAAAGGGATTTGTAAGGTATGACAAAGGGTCAGCACTGGTAAAAACTCAATATACACACAAAGAGAGGAGAGTCAGGGTGTGAACTCAAGACTTTCTACTAACTCAAATCCACATTCTTCCCCCTCAACAATACTCAGGTTAGGATGTGGTTAAATTGGAACTTGATGTCTCTGGCAGAAGGAAGCATGGGTACTGGGTGTTTTTTAACTTTTGGCCCCTAATAACTAGAGTCTGTGTATCCGTTGTTAATTTTACAAATTCAGTAAGAGCTGCCTGTGTTTCTTGCTATTACTGGGGCTACTTGGACAGCATTTCATCCTTTGTGTCCTTGGAGCATAGGTGTGGGAACTAGCGTAAAAGCCAAAAAATGTAATAATTTTGAACTCCCAGTGCATGGGGCTCTGAGCTCTCAAGCCCTCAATTGAAAAGACAGTGGGGAGATAATCAGAAGCAGCTGTGTTGCTTTTCATCCTATCTAGGTTGTATGGCAGAGAAGTAATTCTAAGTCACGTTTTTTGAAGTCACTGGAGTATTAGGAAGTATCTTTAAATATTTTTTTCATATGGAATATGATTTGCATTTAAAATTTCTCATCAAGCCCAAAGACAAATTGCACCCAGAAGTATTTCCCTGAAAATTTAGCTAACTAGGCTCCAGCTGTATTTCATAACAGTCTGAAGGGACACCCCAGAAAGTAAGGGTGCTCTGGAAGAAGTAAGTGCTAATTTTCATTAGGTCAACTGTGGCTGGCAAGAATTCCTCTGTTAGCTTCGCAGCGCATTTATCTTTGAAGAAAACTAAGTCTAAACTTCTCTTTTCCTGAGTGAACATCAGAAGCTGAGAGATGAAAACAGAGGAAGCCAACTCTCTTTAAAAAGGTCTGCTGGGCCCTGGTTTAAACCAACAACATCTAGCAGATTATTTAGACACCAATTTTCATCCTGACTTCAAGCCTTGCATTAAATATTTGCAGCATGAAAGGAATTAAATTTAGAAGACACCCCCCCTCCACTAAGAATTCCTGACTGCCATCCATCTAAGAACGAAGTGAATTTTACTGCAGTATTTGCTATGATCTGTGTGTTGTTGAGATCTTATGCAGTTACTATGGAAATGGCAGGTTTAAAAAAAAAAGCTATAATTTCCATTAGAACTGCAAAAATGACCCCACTTACCTCTATGAATTAATGAACCCTGCCCTGTAATGTAGTACATGGCACAAAGGCCTCCAATCCCTTTCCTTGCTCTTCTTAGGAAAAGCAGTTGACTCTGATAGTTTGTGTTAGCATGAAAAAAATGCAGTTTAGCTAAAGGCTAGAACATGTATTTAAGGCAGCATATTTCTTTAGAATTACAACGTCAAATGATGATTTTTTTACATAGGAAGTTTAGGAATGTGAAATGGTGAGACAGCCTCAACTAGTAGTATGCCATTTAATTTTATTTTCCAATGAAAAATTATTTGTTATCCATTGCTAAGTTATCCTGAGGCTCCAAGGTAATCAGAAGAAAACAATTGTTTAAAGTTTGGGTCATGTTTGAATTGGCCAGGAAATAAGAAAAGCAAAATAGATGAGTTGTCATCAGATTTAATATTTTTATCATTTGGAGTATCCTAAACTTATTAGTGTTCTTACTGACCTTCTCATCAAAGGAATGGACATATAGATTATACACCACAGTGATTTGAATATTAGAGACTTAAGATCCACTCTTCCTTATTTGCTGATGATCAGTGAGCTGTTGAAAAGGCAACAAATTTTACCAGGAACAAGGAGAGACATATTTTGTTTTAAGTTACACTTTTTTTTCTTTTGTTTGTTTCCACATGTTCACACCTAGGCTACCTAATTACTCGGTTGGCTTGGGCAGCCTCACTAATTAAAATTGTGATCCTTCTTTGGCCCCAACCAAACCCACTTATATATTTAAATTCTACCCTTTTCATAAATCCCAGATGAGATATAGATGTAAGTCCTTTTTGGGGTTTTTTGAAACACAGTCTTGCTCTGTCACCCTAGGTTGAGTTACAGCAACCTCAAACTCTTGGGCTCAAGCAATCCTCTTGCCTCGGTCTCCTGAGTAGCTGGGACTATAGGCATGCACCCCTATGCCAGCTAGTTTTTCCATTCTTTTTAGTAGAAACGGGGTTTTGCTCTTGGTCAGGCTGGTCTCAGATTTCTGAGATCAAGCAATCCACCCTCCCCAGCCTCCCAGAGATGTAAGTTCTTTGTGATGTTGTCTTAGATGGTCCAACTAGCCTCACTAAAATTTGTATATACAAAACCTTTTTCCAAACTACTGAATCATTAAGACTCTGTGGCATTTATTGGGTTTTCTCCGATGAACCCAACAACCTCTTTTTAATCTTTGATTTTATTAATATTGCTGCATCATTTAGCATCATTCACTAGACCTCTCTGCCCATGCTGTAGTACTGTTCTCTCTTATCTTAAGTTAGCCCTTATCTCTCTTGAAGCTCCTTTTCAAACCCCTTGATATATTCCCTTCCTTTACATACTAATTGTTCATTCATTCAACAAACATTTATTGAGTACTTATCAAGTACTAGGCTAAGTGCTGAGGACCTATAGACACAATAATGATGGCTAATGTGTATTCCCCTCCTTCAAGAAGTTTACAGCACGGTGGAAAGAAAAATCAGCAAACCAAACATTATAGTTTGATGATACCTTTTGTAGACATGTGTAAAGTCCATTACTATGAGAGCATAGAGGATGAACCACTAAAATCCAGGCAGGGGGAGAAATCAAAGAGGGCTTCCTAAAAGAGATGACCTTTGAGCTAAGTCTTGATGAATGGATAGAATTTATCCAGATGAAAAAGTGAGTTTGGAGGGGAAAGGATGTGACAAGGTATAGACACATGGAATAATTTGTTTGGGGAAATAAAGAGCTTATGTATTGGCAGGCAGTGTGGTGTAGCAGGGGAGATACGGTCCCCGGGGCTGGATTCTGAATGTGTGACCTTAGAGAAATTACTTACTTCTGAGAGCTTCAGTTTTGTCCTGTATACAATGGGAATAGTAATATCTACCTTGTGGTGTTTTGAGAGGTGGTTTATAATAAATAACATGAGGTGCCTAGTGTCATATCTGGCAAGGTAGTAGATACCAAAAACATTGTAACTATGGTTGGTATGGTGATGATCTGATGGTTAATTTTATGTTTTAATTTGGTAGGGCCACTTGGGTGTTTTCTGTGAAGATATTTCTTGGACGAGGTTAACATCTAAATCAGTGAACTTTGAGTGAAGCACATTGCTCTCTGTAGTGTGGGTGGGGCTTACCCAATCAACTGAAGACCTCTCTAGAATAAAGACTGATCTCTCTCAAGCAAGAGAAAGCCTACCAGCAGGTTGCCTTTGGACTCACACTGCAATGCCTCCCTGAGTTTCAATCCTGCCAGCCTACCCCAACAGATTTTCAACTCAATAATCCTCCACAGTCTTGTGAGACGATGTCTTACAATCAATGTGTGATATATGTACGTGTCTCTGTGTGTGTGTGTGTGTGCGCGCGCGCACGCACACACATATCCTGTTGATTCTTATTCTCTGGAGAGCCCTAATGCAGATGGCTTACCAGAACCCATAGCCAACTGCTCACCTGAGATCTCCACCCACCCGGATATCTGTTAGGCATGTCTGATTTAACATCTCCAAAATTAAATTTCATATTTACCCTCATACCAAATCCCACTTTCCCTGAAATCTTTACCATTTCTGCAAATGTCAACTTATTTCAAATATTATCAAAATGTTCTTATAGTTGTTTAGGGCCAAAACCTTGATGTCATTCTTGATTCTTATTTGTTTCACACCCTACATCTGATTTGTCAGAAAGTCTTATTACCTCTTCCTTTCAAACACATCCAGAGTGCAGCAGCTACTGTTTGCTACCTGGCACCACTGTCCACACTGGTCCATATTCCCTGGGTCACTAGAATAGCATCAGAACTGGTCTGCCCTCACCCACTTCCCAAAAGCCAGAGAGACGTTACCTTTCTCCCCATAAAACCCTCCAGAGTTTTCCTTCTTTCTCAGAGGCCCTGCACAGTGTGACCCTCCTCTTCTCTGACCTCATTTTTGCTCCCCTTTCCTGGATCACTGCTCTCAGCCACCCTGTCCTCCATGGTGTTCCTCCAACTCAGCACCATTGCAAATGGCCTTTTCCCTTGTTTGTCCCTCTGCCTGGAACACCTCCAGGTTTCTGTGTGACCCTCCTCTTCTCTCCTCCCAGTCTCTGCTCAGGACAGTGAGGCTTTCCCATGAAATCCTATCTAAAATGGCATCTCCCTCCTCTCAACAATCCCTCCACGCATAATTCCTATTTCCTTCCTTGCTCTATTTTCCTCCTTAGCACTTATTACCAGCCAACCTACTAGATTTTACTAACGACCTTCTTACTCCCTGTAGAATAGAGGAGAGTTAATTCTGTAACTCGCATTAGCCCCAGGAGAGCAGGGACTTTCGTGCTCTCTATTTGCTGCAACTCCAGTTCCCAGAATGGTACCTGGCACATAGTTAGAACTCAAGAAATATCTGCTAAATGGATGAATGATAAAGATAATGACGATAAAAAGAAGGAGGAGGGACCCCTAAAATCGAGGATAGAGAGTTTATGAGGGTCTCCCAGATCTCCCAGTCTCAGGAAATCCAACTTGGATGTGTAATATACCCTTCCTCCCATTTCCACCTGGAATGCTTATTGAAAAGTTCAGGGCATTGTGTCTTCTGGAGATCCTTATTTAGTAGGTTTGGGGTAAGGTCTGTAAATCTCTGTTTTAAAAAATGACGTTGATGCAGGTAGTTTTTGGATCATACTTTGGGAAACGCCAACTAGGACTGAGTCTGGCATTGTGTATAACACAGTCTAGCTTTGAGATACGTTTTATTTGGCCCAGAAAATATTGGCTCATAAAATGCTTAGGGAAAGAAATATATTACTTATCAACATTTACAAACTAAAATACAGTAGAACCTCTGTAAGTTGACCACTCAAAGGACTGTAATAAGTAGGTTGACGTATGGAGGTAGTCAACACAATTGGTACACACAACACAAAAGGTACATACAATTAAGTTACAATGTTTGTTTTTGTAAGGTCAAGTCCAAGTTGTAGTTGAGACCCTCACCCAGAAAGTGTGGCATATGCCCTAGGACCTCTTTTGTAAATGCACTACTCACATTTATGATCATGGAATCCTCATGACCTAATTACCTCCCAAAGGCCCTACCTCTTAATACCACTGCCCTGGAAATCAGGTCTTAACATATGAACTTTGAGGTGACACAAACATTCATACCATAGTATTATCCTTACTTCTACATTTCTATTTTAATCTGATGATCTGGCAAGATGGGCCATACCTCCTCAGATGGCAATATTGGCAGAAACTGGGTGTCAGCTGCAGATTTCTTTGAAAAAGGATGTATAGTCCAGGTGACAATAGACCTTACCCCCACTTTCCTATGTCTTCACATTCATCTACATTATTCATAAAGCCCAAGATGAGTCTGAGACCTCTGGTCTAGACCATCCAGATGGAGCCTAAGGTGGGAATCTCTCATGTCAGCAAGACACTGTATACATCCTGACATTAAAAAGTCTGTTACACTTGGAACCAAAAACTCCAGAACAGGAAACACACAGCCTGCTTCTGTCAGGGGCACGAAGAAAATTACCTTTTTATTATTTAACTGATGATTCACTTCTAGAGAAAAAATAAACCACAAGACAATTTCTGTATCAAACTCTTTATGTATCACTCAGTTTTATTAGTAAGAAGCAATTAATAATTTTACATGAAGATGAGTCTATTGAATTTCTCATCATTCATCTGTGAAATATCAGTGAGGATCAGGTGTTGGTTTCTCAGAAGGACCCTACTGAGCTTGCCAGGAGAAAGCAAGGCACAATTTGAGAGTTAGGCTCTTTTAGAAGGAGGATTCCAATTAGATCACACTTGCTGTCTTCTGGGACACTCTCTTATGGTCAGTGTGGTGGTACAGTCTCAGTTGTGACACTCAGATATAATCCAACCTCGTCCCAAGTAAACTAGTTTCAATGTCCTCAAGAGTGGACAGGTAACCAACATTTGGAGACCCCAATATAAACTTGCACAAATCCCAATCTTCAGGGATGCTTTCCCAGGCTTTGAGGGAGTCACACCCATGTAGCAACAAAAGCCACAGCTGTGACACTGAAGGACCAACACTGGCAGGACTGGGGCTCGCTCACCACTCATCAGTGAGACATGACTGTGAGGCTGGTGGCAAACAGATGGAATGGGCCCTCAAGGAGTATGCCAAGGCATTTGGGTTTTTTTTTTTTATAGTTTTGGCTGAGGCTGGGCTTGAACCTGCTACTCTTGGTACATGGGGCCTTGTGCCACATGCCACAGGCATGCCTGGCATTCGGGAGCTTGCTAAAAGAAGAGAGGAGGCTCTTGGTTCTGCTCATTATAACTGGTGGAGACTTAGTTATACCTTAGAAGGTATTTACCATTGTCACGGTTCCCCCAACCTTGACTACCTCCCTCCAGCTTCTAAGGCACAGGAAACTGTGGCTACATAGGCAGTAGAACCAGCTTCACACATGAGTTCAAATCTCACTCTTTCTCTATTCGAAGGTAGAAAACACATAAGACTCTTGTTCCTTCATTTTTACAGGAGCTTTAAAAAGACTATTGATCCATTCCAAACCCACTTACTCTATTAAAGTGGCTATTTACTTTTTTCACTATCCAAATGTCTGTCATAGGGTCCACTGAGACTACCAAATGCATGGCATGAGTGTCCAGCCTCATATTTTCCTTGGCTATGGCTGGGAGCCCCAGCCTAGTTGACCAATTTACAGACAGATGCCATTTGTACATTATCATTGGTCATAAGGGGAACTAACTCAACAAATGAGTATAGACCAAAATAAGCAAAAACAACACCCCACTCCTGGAAAACTATCAGAGGGTCAGAGACTCGTCTCCTGTTTCCATATAGAAGGACAGTGCATTAGAAAAAGCAGAGGCTTTGAATTTCAGAGGACTCAGCCAAGATTCAACCTGTGCCACTTCCAGAAGTATAGCTTCTAGCCCTTCACTTGCTCAGGTTTTTCATCTGAAAATAAAAATAATAATGCATAATCCATGGGGTTGTGGGTCAAATGAAAAATAATACAGGTAAAGGATCTAGTCTACAGCTGACTCACCAAGACACAATGAAAGGTCACTAATTTGCTTGTTGTGGTCATGCCTACACAAAGAATGTTGTAGAGAATCAGAGAGCCACAGAACTGAAAGGAACCTTGAGGTATTCCTTCCTTCCCTTCCTCACTTCCTTCCTTTCTTCTTTCCTTCCTTCCTTCCTCCCTCCTTCCCTCCCTTCCACCTTTCTTTCTCTTGACAGTTTCACTTTGTCACCCTTAGTAGAATGCCTTGGTGTCATAGTTAACAGCAACCTCAAACTCTTGGGCTCAAGTGATTTTCTTGCCTCAACTTCCTGAATACCTGGGACTTCAAGTGCCTGCCACAATGCCTGGCTAGTTTTCCTACTTTTAGTAGAGATGGCTCTTGCTCTTGCTCAGGTTGTTCTTGAACTTCTGACTTCAAGCAACCCAGCTGCCTTGGCTGCCCAGAGTGCTAGGTTTACAAGCGTGAGCCACTGTGCTCTGCCAACCTGAGGTTTTCTAATCCTATACTCTTTGAGAAGCACAAAGCATTTCAGATAAGGGATGGTCCAGGCTTTGCTTCAAATTGCCCTTCACTTTCCATTACCATTAGTAATAAGAGTGCCTGACACTGAGTACTGTGTATTAATGCTTACTGTGATAGTTCACGCTCACTCTGAGCATATAGCGTGAGTGCTGTTGTTATCATCTCCTGCTCTATAATGGACGGCATGAAGGCTTAGGGAGGTTTCCTAATTTGCTGAAGGTCATACTGCTGACCTTGAACTTAAATGCTTTCAATACTCTTCTATGTTGTGTCCCCCCTTTAGATTTTTAGAAGGGCTACCCACATAGCTTTTCTCCTTTTCTTTTTCTTTTTTGTCTTTCTAAATAAAAACCAGGCAAATGGAACACATATACCCTCTAGGCAAACAAAGCTCCTGCTGTTAGAAGAGCCACAAAAAAGTAAATACACCTGACTTACCGCTTCTGTTTCTGTGACCTCCTTTCATTTCAGCTCTCCCACCAAATTAGGAAGCTAAAACAATTTGAATTTCTTTGGCTTTTTCCATGATAAAGTGTAAGGGCAATAGAGGACCGATTCCAAAATCTCTGTCCTAGAAATCCTGGCCCAAAGTTCGCCTTCATAACTTTGTATGTTAAGGAGCTACATGATAATTTTCAACCAGAATGTTCTAATCCAGGTCTAAAGGTGACACTGTTACGGGTATAGCTATGAAAGATTTAATTTGTGAATTTGAGAAACTAGGTAAACTTGGTTGTGCCCTTGAGGCTTTAGTGAAAGGCATCCTGGGAGTCAGATCAGTCTGGAAGGCAGATGACCATGTTCATTTGAGGCTCTGTTGCTGGTACAAGGCAGAGTCTTGAGGGTAGGAGGCAAGGCAGCTTTTCTATGGGAACTTTATGTGTATTCAACTTCAGGGGTACAGATCTTCAAGAGGAACAATGGTTTGGGTCCTTGGAGGCAAAAGCTTCTGTCTGATTTATACCAGCAACGTGTGCTCTGTAAATATTCACAAGATTAATGAGTAGGAGTGACTGAAGAAGAGAGGAAAAACTGAAGCCTAAGAGAATAGTCTAACCAGCACGGACAACAAAAAGGGAACACTTTCAGGTTGATAAGCAAGGAAGGTGACTCCTCAGGCAAGGTGGCCAGTTATAAAAGATATTTACTGTAAAAGATGATACTAAGCTCAGTAATAAGATAGGTGAATGTGAACTAAAACAAGATCTTAAGACTTCCCCTCCCTACTGGCTAACTGAACAGACATACTCTTGGCCAAGGGGATCCCTTAAAACTGAGTTGCTAGCCATGAGAAAGGAGGTCATACATGCCTTATCATGCCCCCTCCACCCCTTGGAGACATCCCTTGTAATTCCTTAAGAGTCCTAAGGCTGTGCAGGTAAAACCTGGAGTCTGAGTGTGTGTTTAGTAGCTTGAGTTAAGATAAGGTAGTCCCAGCTACTGGGAGGCTGAAGCAAGAGAATCACTTAAGCCCAAGAGTTTGAGGTTGCTATGAGTTGTGACGCCACGGCACTCTACTGAGGGTGACATAATGAGACTGTCTTAAAAAAGTAAAGTGTAAATCTCCCTTTCTTGACTGTTCTCTGGGAGAGCCGACTACACAGACTACCTTATGTCCTTCCTGCTGACTCCTGATCTTTTAGACAAAGCCTAACTCTTTCATCCAGTTGTCAACTAAATAATCTTTAAACCTGCCTATAACCTATACACCCCTACTTTGACACTTTTCTGGCCAAATCTATGCCTTACATATATGGATTTATGACTGTACCTGTCATTCCTGTCTCTATGAATGGTATAATCCTAAACTGTAACCCAACCACTGCAAGACCACTTGCTCAGGGCTTCTTGGACATGACTCTGGGCCATGGTCTTCAAATCTGACTCAGAATAAACCCCTTTATATTATTCACAGAGTATGGCTTCTTTTCCCTTGACATGAGTAATGGCGGAATGAATGGATCCAGCACAAGAAAGTTTACAGTTTAACTGGGAGTGAGGATTGTGGACTGTCTTATTTTCTTCTTTTTGTTTATGGTTTCATTATTTCATTTTCTTATTCAGGTTTCCTAGAGTTTACTTAAAAATTATTCTTGGATCCATTACATTTTGCCACGAACTCTGAGAATGCCTTTGTCATTTTCTCTGATGGGGAACTGACTAAGATCTGTAGGTATCTCAATGAGGAGAGTTTTTCCTTAACTTCTCTAAGGTTTACTTAGCTCTACTGCATATCCGCATCAGACAGTAGTCACAAATGTGCCTTTCTTAATGAATCTTTCTGTCCGTTCTTCACAGCTCTGTTTCAGGGGCTTTTCTCAGCTCTCCCAGAGAACAGTCAGGAAAGGGAGATTTACACTTTACTTTTTTGAGATAGAGTGTCACTATGTCACCCTCAGTAGAGTGTCGTGGAATCACAACTCACAGCAACCTCAAACTCTTGGGCTTAAGTGATTCTCTTGCTTCAGCCTCCCAGTAGCTTTGACTACAGGCACCCACTACAGGTGCCTGCCACAACACCAGGTCATTTTTGTTGTTATTGTTGTCACTGTTGTTTAGCAGGCCTGGGACAGGTTTCAACCCACCTGCTTTGGTGTATGTGGCTGGCACCCTAACCACTGAGCTATGGGCACCGAGCCAGGAGATTTACACTTTACTTTTGAACAGACAATACCTTATTTTTTAATATCCAACCCCATGGATAATAAAATCCTATTAAATTTCAGTAGCTATCACAGATACTTACAACAATGTTCTAAGAATAGCCGCTTTGAAGCCCAAATGATTGGAGTATACCATTGGCTTTGCTAGTGAAATGTATTTACCACAAACCTTGCATTTGATACAGTCTTCCTTCTTTGTCTCATTTGTTTGCTTTTAGCCTTAAGAGGGGGGTGTCATTTGGGGCTTGGTGCCAACCTCCTGGTGCTCAGCAGGGTAAAGAGGCCTGAGGAGAACGTTGGTTGACATTATAGAAAGTTTATTATTACTGAATGTGCTATTGTGTACGGAGTATTTCTGCTACACCCTGCTGATTCCTTTTTTTGCTTGGATTATGTCTAGGCTCTGATTTGTCTGGTGTTTATCTATATTAAGCTTGTCTCTCTCTCAGTTTTTCCCTTGTTTCTTTCTTAAAATACTGGAAGAAAACAGAGGTGAAGAACATGTCTGGAGATTTTTCTGGATAATTACTATTTATGAGGAACAGGTGTAGGGAAGATTCTCCTGCTTTCTGCTGAATCTAAAATTCAGAGTGTGTATAAACAATTTAGAATTGTTTTTCACCTTTAAAGAGGAAAGTGCTGGTGTGGTAACCAGCCACATTTTATGGAGAACTCCCCATAATCTAGGTCTAGGGTTTGCCAGAGTGGAAAGTGTAAGGTTGTAGTTCTGGCTGCTGGCTTCCTCTTTGTTTTTCTTTTCTACCCTGTCTTTCCTTCCTCCTGGGGCTCCTGCCTTCATCAAGACTTGTCCCTTGGAAGGAGCTGACATCAGGCATTTATACCATAATGTGAACAGAAGTCACTGTGCTAACATTTGTGAGCATTTTGAATCTTATCTCTCATTTTGTTTTTTGCTTTTTGGTTTTATTGTTTGGGGTTCTTTGAGGGTACAAAGAGTCAGGTTACACTGATTGCTTTTGTTAGGTAAAGTTCCTCTTATATTTGTGTCCCACCCCCAAGAGGTGTGCCATACACGGTAACCCCCACCACTTCCGTCCTCCCCTCTCCCTGCTCCCTTGTTCCCTCATATCAAAAGATGGTCCCCTAGAAATCATTAAGGAAAGATAAGAGATAGAAGTCAAATCTGATGAGAACTTCTTAATTCCTCCAAGACCCTGCTAAAGTGGCATCTAGCAAAGTTACCAAGGGAGCAAGGAGTAAGCTCTGTTCAGGGGTGGATAAATGATAAAAGTGGGGCTGGAACATATGCTCATGTGTTCTTGATAGAGAAGAATTATGTATTAAGAAAACTATACATGCTTATTAGGTTGTATTTCCAGACCATGAGTCAAGTGCAAGAGCAAAAATGAAAAGAAATGTTAACTTTTCTCTACAGACTAGGGTTTTGCTTTTTGTTTGTTTTGTTTTTACTAATTCAAAGAGATGATCTCCATAAAGCTAACTATTTCTTTTTTTGTTTTTGGCCAGGGCCAAGTTTGAACCTGCCGCCTCTGGTATATGGGGCTGGCACCCTACTTCTTGAGCCACAGGCACCACCCAGGCTAACTATTTATTTATCCCTAGAAGAAGGTTATGACTATATATTTATCTCTGTATCTCTGTATTTTGTTTTGTCAGGGATGATAATTAAAGTATTTCCCATTTCCCTTTATCTGCTGAAGAAATTTTAATATTCTCCTGTTCCATTTATGTCTCTAATCGAGTCTCCATTAGAAATTATGTTTTTAAGTGTGGAGTTTCTGGGTATTTTTATTGAAAAGAAGGAATGTATCTGAACTGACCATTTTTACTCTCAAGGGTAGTGATTTCAAGAGAAATGATAATAGGTTAAAGAAAAGAGAAGTGAGGAGGCCTGGAAAAAAGGGAGACTGTGGAAGAGTAGAGAGAAAGGGCTGGAAGCAAAGAGTAGGGAAAGAGGATTTTAAGGGGTTTTAAGTCAAAGTTCTTTGAGAGAATTGAGTGACATTTTGATCAGTTTTGATTGCTAGGGTGTTTTCCTTTAAATACAAAATAGTGATGAAAGAGAACCATAATTAATCTTCCCTACATATAATCAGAGCTTCAAAAATGCATGCATATACAGCAGAACCTCTGTAAGTTGACCACCCAAGGGACTGTAGCAAACTGATCAACATTCAGAGGTGGCCAACATAAGGAACTAGGCCTGCTGTACTGATACGTTCTTGTGGTCCATGCCCGGTCTATGAAAATTAGGTCAACTTAAGGAGGTGGTCAATGTAGGAAGATGGTCAAGTATGGAAGTTCTGATATATATTCTGTATTTCATCTAATCTGAGACACACATTAAACTGTAATTTTTGATTTTAATTTGTATCATTCATTTACA
>CAUYRH010073491.1:0-33289 GCA_963574655.1 Perodicticus potto
TAGTGATTAAGAAAATGCCATGAAGGCTATGTTTAACAGTTCAATGAAAATATTTCAGATTGTATATGAAGTCAGCACATCGTGCCCCATGATTGCACTAATGTACACATTTATGATGTAATAAAATTATTAAAAAAAAAATGCCCTGGTCTGGATGGCTTCACACCAGAATTCTATCAAACCTTCAAAGAAGAGCTTATTCCCATGCTACAGAAATTATTCCAAACAACTGAGGAGGAAGGAATCTTCCCCAACACGTTCTACAAAGCAAACATCACCTTAATACCAAAACCAGGAAAAGATCCAACTAAAAAGGAGAATTTCAGACCAATTTCACTCATGAATATAGATGCAAAAATTCTTAACAAAATCCTAGCCAATAGATTACAGCTTATCATCAAAAAAGTCATACATCATGATCAAGTACATTTCATCCCAAGGATGCAAGGCTGTTTAATATACACAAGTCCATAAACGTTATCCACTGTATTAACAAAAGCAAAAACAAAGACCATATGATCCTCTCAACAGATGCAGAAAAAGCATTCGATAAAATCCAGCATCCTTTTCTAATTAGAACACTGAAGAATATAGGCATACGTGGCACATTTCGTAAACTGATCAAAGCTATCTATGACAAACCCACAGCTAATATTTTACTGAATGGAATAAAATTGAAAGCTTTTCCTCTTAGAACTAGAACCAGACAAGGTTGTCCTCTGCCACCATTACTATTCAACATAGTGCTGGAAGTTCTAGCCAATACAATTAGGCAAGACAAGGAAATAAAGGGCTTCCAAATGGGAGAGGAGGTCAAACTCTCCCTCTTTGCTGACAATATGATCTTATACTTAGAGAACCCCAAGACTCAACCACAAGACTCATGGAAGTCATCAAAAAATACAGTAATGTCTCAGGATATAAAATCAATGTCCACAAGTCAGTAGCCTTTGTATACGCCAATAATGGTCAAGATGAGAGGTTAATTAAAGACACAACTCCCTTTACCATAGAGTCAAATAAAATGAAATACCTAGGAATATACCTAACAAAAGAGGTGAAGAACCTCTATAAAGCAAATTATGAAACCCTAAGAAAGGAAATAGCAGAGGACTTTAACAAATGGAAGAAAATGCCACGCTCATGGATGGGAAGAATCAACATTGTTAAAACGTCCATACTTCTCAAAGCAATCTACCTATTCAATCCCATCTCTATTAAAATACCATCATCATACTTTCAAGACTTGGAAAAAATGATTCTGCATTTTGTATGGAACTAGAAAAAAACCTGTATAGCTAAGGCAGTTCTTAGTAATAAAAACAAAGCCGGGGGCATCAGCATACCAGATTTTAGGCTGTACTACAAAGCCGTAGTGGTCAAGACAGCATGGTACAGCACAAAAATAGAGACAGACATTTGGAATAGAATAGAAATTCAGGAAATGAAACTAACATCTTACAACCATCTAATCTTTGATAAACCAATCAAGAACATATTTTGAGGGAAAGACTCCCTATTCAATAAATGGTGCAGGGAGAACTGGATATCCGCATGTAAAAGACTGAAATTGGACCCTCACCTTTCTCCACTCACAAAAATTGACTCAAGATGGATAAAGAACTTAAATTTAAGGCATGAAACAATAAAAATCCTCAAAGAAAGCATAGGAAAAACACTGGAAGATATTGGCCTGGGGAAAGACTTCATGAAGAAGACTGCCATGGTAATTGCAACAACAAAAATAATGGGACTTAATTAAACTCAGAACAGCTAAGGAGACAACAATCAAAGCAAATAGACAACCTACACAATGGGAAAGGATATTTGTATATTTTGAATCAGACAAAAGCTTGAAAACTAGGATCTATAGAGAACTCAAACTAATCCACATGAAAAAAGCCAACAATCCCATATCAATGGGCAAGAGACATGAATAGAACCTTCTCTAAAGAAGACAGACAAATGGCTAACAAACATATGAAAAATGCTCATCATCCCTAGTTATTAGAGAAATGCAAATCAAAACCACCCTGAGATACCATCTAACCCCAGCGAGAATGGTCCGCATCACAAAATCTCAAAACTGCAGATGCTGGCGTGGATGTGGAGAGAAGGGAACACATTTACACTGCTGTTGGGACTGCAAACTAAACACAACCTTTTTGGAAGAAAGTATGGAGAACCCCCAAAGAACTCAAGCTAGACCTCCCATTTGATCCTGAAATCCCATTACTGGGCATCTACCCAGAAAGAAAAAAACCCTTTTATCATAAGGACACTTGCATTAGACTGTTTATTACAGCTCAAATATTTACAATCGCCAAACTGTGGAAACAGCCTAAATGCCCACCAACCCAGGAATGGATTAACAAGCTGTGGTATATGTACACTATGGAATACTATTCAGCCATTTAGGAAAATGGAGACTTTATAGCCTTTGTATTAATCTAGATGGAAGTGGAATATATTCTTAGTAAAGCATCACGAGAATGGAGAAGCATGAATCCTATGTACTCAATTTTAACATGAGGACAATTAATGACAATTAAGGACTGGGGGGAAGGGGAGAGCAGGGAGGGAAAGAATGAGGGAGGGGTGAAGGAAAGGAAGAGCATAGAGAGAGAAAGAGGGAGGGGGTGGAGTCTTGGTGTGTGCCACATCTTTTGGGGGCAAGACACGATTGTAAGAGGGACTTTACCTAACAAATGCAACCTGGTTTCTTGTACCCTCAATGAATCCCCTATAATAAAAAAAAAAAATAGCCAGGCAATGTGGTGGGCGCCTGTGGTCCCAGCTACGCTGGAGGCTGAGGCAAGAGAATAGCCTAAGCCCAAGAGCTGGAGGTTGCTGTGAACTGTGATGCCACGACAGTCTACTGAGGGTGATAAAGTGAGACTCTGTCTCTTAAAAAAATAAAAATAATAAAAATGTTCATCCTGCCCTACTTAGCTCCTCTTCCCTCCTCTTTCCCAAACATTTCTATTACCAGAATGAGACACTTTGGATACCTTTTAGAAACTCCTTCAAAAATCCATATGATGCTTATTTTTTTGTGAGTAACATGGGAGCTGGACACTCCTCTGAATTCCCAATAATTTCTTAAATTAGGTATGTCCAATGACATCCTGAAAATTAACTCCTCTGAGTCTAGCCACTGAGAATCTGCTAAAGGAGATTCCCTTGCTCACCCCATCCCTATGCTGGTGTCTGACATTTGATTGTTATGCCAGCTAATTCTAATATGATAGACTTCAAATCCTTCCCCCCCAAATAAACTCCAGGGCTGCAAGGAAGAGACTCCAAAATTTATGAACTCCAAATCTCTCATTCAAACATCCTTGGTTTATAAATCCCCTAGACTTCCTCATTCAATTACATGCCTCTGTTCAGGCACCTAGCAGAAGCCATTAAAACCCTGAAAACCTCTGGCCTGAGATCAATATAACAGTTCCCTCGCTAAGCCACCCTCTGCTAAAGAACTGGAGTGCCCTTTCTTCCCAAACTCCAAGCACATCGGCTTGTCATTATTATTTGCCAACAAAAATCTCACATAGTGCTTGTCCTTCGCCCAAAGTCACGATCTAGTTTTTGGTTTTTGAAGCCAACTTGTTACAGCGATGACTGACTCTTAACCTCTCACCCAAAGAATCATGCCCAGAGGTACACTAGATGGAGCAATTAGGAAGCCACAAGCCTGCAAGTCACACAGGCAACCTTTCATTGCAAAGAGAAAGTACGTCCTGGAGAAGAGACGGGTTCATCCCTGTGAGTGGGAACGACCCCACAGAATACAGGTTTGTTCTTTTTACTGTGGATGGGCAGGTTTTGGCTACTGGGGTGGAGACCACTCCCTGTGTCACAGTTTTTCAGACTCCTTTCTGAAAATTCACTAGGGGGTTAGGGTAAAACCGTAACGTAGCCACATCGTGGTTACACTCGATCACCCTTCTCCTACTAATGTGTGTGCTTTGTGCCAGGGAAAGTCACTTAACCATAACTTTCCATTGTAGTTAATCATTCCTTTTATTGTTTGATCTAATGGAGTCATTTGTTTAACTTGCTTCATTGGCCATTGCTGGGTGCAGGAAACTCTGGCCCTGATGCACCTCCTTGCTTAGGCATCCTCTTCCCCTAACAGCACCCTAACAAGCTCACCTCGCACCCCAGAAAAAATGCTTATACCTGCAGGGTCCCCATCTCTCTCCAGGCTCTCCAGGTGGTTCCCAGTCTCTCCAGACCCAGGCTTCCATCACAGGCCACTTCTTCACGTTGCCTCCACCACAAACAGCATGGCTTAATTTTCTCCTTCCAATATCTGCTCCCTCCCGACTTGGGGTCCTCTCACACCTTTCTGAAACTGACAACAGAAAAGCAAGCCAGCAGAAAGCCTTTGCCAGGCTCCTGTAAGGAGCTCTACGCTGCCCATGCCTCTCCCAGACACTCTTCAAAACCCTCTGGTGACTCTTTCGAAATGTGCCCCAGACTGTCGCAAGCACATTTCTTTCAAACAGCCCACAAGTGTTCACTTAGTGTCCACCTCATGCAAGACATTGTCCTCTGTGCTCCAGAACATGCCACCACATAGGAGAGCTGATTTTTGTCTTCCAGACCTTATAGTCTCTGTAAGGACACTCAACACCAGGCAAAGAAAATGCAAAGCCTGGATAACCCTTTGAAAGGACACAGACTCAATTAGCTGAAGAAGTCAAGGGTTGAGCTTAAACCGTGAAGAGTTTAAGACAGAATTCAAATCAAAGAACACGACGGGAAAGGTGCTCCTGATAAGGGATCATGTGAGCAAAGACACAAACACATCTGGGGACAATAAATCCACGACTCAGCATGGAATGACTAGAATAGTGTGGTGGGTGTTTAGAGGACTTGTAGGAGAAGCCAGATGAGTACATGGAAGTGGGGAGACCTGCGCAGGCTGAGGAGGCCTTTGCATGTTATGCTGGAAAGGCATCTTGTAGACAGTGCCACTGCTTATGGAAACTAACCTCACCAAGAAAATGGAATTGAAGTAAGGTGGGTAGGTTGTAAGGCCACCCCCACCCCCAGAGCCATGGCTGGGGTTGGGGTGAAACTGTAATGTAGCCACATCATAAGGTTACACTCTAGTGATTCTGCTGCCTAAGAAGGTGCAGCTAGACCAGGCTGTACCTGGCAGTCCTGTCTGACCTCCACTAAACAAAGGCTCCAGTCCTGCCTGTGACTCCCACAAACTCCTCTGTGAAGAGCACTAGCCTGGAAACCAGGAATCCTGCCTGCTGCCCCAGTGCTATCACTACCACATTGCTCCACAGGCTTCTGTGTCTTATTGCATACAGCTACAATGAGGGGTCTGGGCAAGACATACTGAATCCAGCTCTTAGGTCTCTCTGTAGCCCCACCTTCCTTCCTCTGCTATCCTGTGAGTCTCATGGGAGATCTTATTTTTCAGTTTCTTAGGTATTGCGATACTGTGAAATAAATATTTGGTCTTGATCCAGTTTCTTGGCATACAGTCATAAAATCCTTGGAATATCCAAATGGTCGACTGGCGGCTGGCTGCCCATCGGTAGCTCTGGGAGGGGGCTGGCCATCAAGACCAAGGCAGGATTAAAGAGCTGGGACTTTGAACTTCATCCCCAAACTTCAGGGAGAGGTGAGAGGCTGAAGGTTAAGTTGATCACCAATGGCCGGCCAATGGTTTCAAATAGCACGCCTACATAATGAAGCTCCCCAAGAACTCAGAAAGTCTAGATTTAGAGAGGTTCCAGATAGTTGAACACATGGAGGTTCTTGTTCCTGGAGGGTGGTGCACCCAGGGAGGAGGGTGGTGCCCCTTCCCACTCACTTTTCCTTCTAACTCTTCATCTATATCTTTTGTAACATCTTTTACCCCCCAAAATGGCAAATATAAGTGTTTCCCTGGGTTCTGTGAGCCACTCTAGCAAATTAATTGAACTCAAGGAGAGGGTCATGGGAAACCATTCTATAGCTGGTGGGTCAGAAACTCAAGAAAGACAACCTGGAACCCCAGGGAAGTCTTGAGGGACTGAGCCCCCAACCCATGGAATCTGGTGCAGTTTCCAAATAGATAGTGTCAGAACCAAATTGGAGGACACCCAGCTGGGGTCCACTGTGGAGGACTGCTTGCTTATTAGTGGGAAGAAAGTTCACACCTCTGGTGTAAGGAATGTTGTGTGACTGTCATATTTCAACAGGAAGAAACTAACCATGTTATTCTTATATTCGCTGAAGGTATCATCTCAGTTTTCTTCAACTTTCTTCCTTCCTCTACCTGCTACTTTCTGGAAGAGATCTTTTTCAAAGTTAGCCATTTTAAAATATGAAAAACTCATATACATAATAGAAAATTTTGGAAAATACAAGAAGCACAGAAGCATAGAAAATCACCTACCATCCAGTGATTGAAAGAGAACCTCCATTAGCAATTTGACCTGGATCTTTCTGGTCTTTCTCTACACAGATGGTCGTCTCTCAGTATTTATGGGGGATTGTTTCCAGGACCCCTGTGAATAGCAACATCCGTGAACGCTTGAGTCACTTACATAAAATGGAATAGTATTGGCTCAGCACCTGTAGCTCAGTGGTTAAGATGTCAGCCACATACACTGAGGCTGGCAAGTTTGAACCTGGCCCGGGTCTGCTGAAACAACAATGACAACTACAAAAAATAGCCAGGTATTGTGGTGGGCACCTGTTGTCCCAGCTACTTGGGAGGCTGAGGCAAAAGAATCACTTAAGCCCAAGAGTTTGAGTTGCTGTGAGCTGTGATGCCACAGCACTCTACCAAAGGTGACATAGTGAGACTCTGTCTCAAAAAAAAATTTTTTTAAAGGTATAGTATTTGTATATAACCTCCATACATCCTCCTGTGTATTTTACATCATCTCTATATTGCTATCACTCTATTTTACACGCATTAACTCATTTAATATAATTTAGTTACATTACATTAACATAATATAAGTGGTTGTTAATACGGTATTATTTAATTTGTATTACTTTTAATTTTTTTTTTTTCTGAATGCTGTCATGCATTTCATAATCATGTCTTGGTCAACACCAGAATGCATATACAATGGTGGTCCCATAAGATAATAATGGAGCTAAAGGGGTGGTGCCTGTGACTCAGTGGATAGAGCGCTGGTCCCATATACTGGCCCCATATACCAAGGGTGGTGGGTTCAAACCCAGCCCCGGGCAAAACTGCAACAACAACAAAAAAAAAAAAGAAAGAAAAGAACATGTTTAAAAATAAATAAATAATGGAGCTAAAAATGCCTATCGCCTAGCAACACCATAGCTATAGTAGTAACAGTGTAGCACATTGTGACACATTACTCATGTGTTGGTGGTCTTTCTGGAGGTATTCCTGAAGAAAGCATTATTGTCATAGGAGATGTGTTACTCCATGTGTGTTACTGTCCCCGAAAACCTTCCAGTGAGAGAAGATTTGGAGGTGGAAGACAGTGATCCCATGATCTTTACCCTGTGCAGGCCTAGGCTAATGTGTGTGTCTGCAAATTAGTGTTTAATAAAAAAGTTTAGAAACAAAAATAATTTTTAATTGAAAAAAGTTTATAAAACATGGTGGCTCAGCGGCTAGAGCACCAGCCACATACACTGGAGCTGGTGGGTTCGTACCCAGCCCGGGCCTGCCAAACAACAATGACAACTACAAACAAAAAATAGCCGGGCATTGTGGCAGGCACCGTAGTTCCAGCTACTTGGGAGGCTGAAGCAAGAAAATCACTTAAACCCAAGAGTTTGAGGTTGCTGTGAGCTGTGATGCCACGGCACTCCACCAAGGGTGACATACTAAGACTCTGTCTCAAAAAATATAAATAATTAATTTTTTAAAAAAGCTTATAAAACATGATGTAAGGAAATAAAATATTTTTTGTGCAACTGTATAGTGTGTTCATTTTAAGCTAAGTCTTATTACAAGAGTGTCAAAAAGTCTGAAAAAAATTTTTACTTTTACAAAATAAAAAGTTACAGTAAGCAAAGGTTAATTGAAGAAATAAATTTTTTTTAGAAATCTGATATAGCCTAAATGCACAGTGTTTATAAAGTCTACAGTAGTGTACATTAATGTCCTAGGCCTTCACATTCACTCAGCACTTGCTCACTGACTCACCCAGAACAACTTCCGGTCCTGCAAATCCCATTCCTAGTAAGTGCCCAATATACACAGGTATATTGTTTTCTATCTTACACCACATTTTTACTGTACTCTTTCTATGTTTAGATACACAAATATCATTCTGTTACAGTTGCCTGTAGTATGTTACATGCTGATCAGGTTTATAACCTAGGAGCAATAGTCTGTACACTGTCACTCGGGTATACAGCAAGCTATACCATCTAGGTCTATGATTTATTTATTTATCACACTCTGTGATGTTTGCAAAGCAACAAAATTACCTAATAATGCCTTTCTCAGAATGTATTCCCTTCATTAAGCAATACATAATTGTATTTTCAACCCAAAGATGGTTGAATTCACAGATGCAGAACCCACAGATACAAAGGCCAACTGTACACGCGAAGTCTGACAATCAAGTTCACGAACTCACCCTAGAAAAAGTGCTACGTACCTCATTAACGAATATCAAGACAGTCACCTTTGAAGTACTTCCCTTAAGAAGCTTTGCACCAACTCCAGCACCTGTTCCACCCTTCAAAGCAATTTCGGAACTCTTTGTCTGGAATGACCATCAGAGCTATTGTATGGCACAGAAAAACACACAACAACAATAATGAACACTCAGCAAGGCACCACCACATGGTGACACAAACACAACTGTGAGACACTGATGTCAAGCTCGCAAACTTGTCAGATTTCATATAACAATATCTCTGATGGTCATTTCAGAAAAAGAGTTCCAAAACTGCTTTGAAGGATGGACTAGGCACTGGCATCACTGCCTAGCTTCCCAAGGGGAGTACCTCAAAGTTGGCCATAGCGATACTCAGCAATGAGGTATGTAGCACATTTTCTAGGATGAGTTCACAAACTTAATTGTCATACCTCATACATATCATCTAAGGCCATTTTATGTTACTATGCTATAATGAAACACCCCAAAGTGGGTGATTTATAAATAAAATAAATTTATTAAGTTCTGGAGGCTGGAAAGTCTAATACCCAGATGCCAAATCTAGCGAGGGCCTTCTTTCTCTGTCACAGCACAGCAAAAGGCATCCTATAATCATACAGCAAAATGGCAAGAGCTCAGGTCTCTCTTCCTCCTCTTATAACGCCATCAGGGGACCCCACTCTGATGACCTTATCTAATCCCAACTACCTCCCAAAGGCCCCAGCTCCAAATATCAACATACGAATCTGGGGATTGAGCTTCCAATGCATGAAATGGGTGACACACTCAAACCACAGCACACATTAACTTGTATAAGCTTTTAGTCTAACCAAGTTGGTACCATACAGAAATACTGTTTTGAAACCTGCTTATTTCTTTATGGTGAAAAATTATGTAGTTTTGAGTATTTTAGCTCCAATATTGGTTTGAGTTTTGAATCAATGCTCCCATCGAGAACTAGAAAAGCTGAACAACATACACATATAACAAAATGGTTGTTTGAAGGCATCTAAAAGATTACCATAGCAGTGAAATTTTGTGCTGCTCCAGTCTGAAAGAGGAAGATCATCAAGAGAAAGGAACCCAGAATCTGGGGCCTTTTTACTCCTCAAAGCAACAGAAACATTCCGTGAACAGGAACAGGAGCTGAAAGCTGGAGAAACTAGGGAGCTGTTAACAATCCTGAGAGGCTGCACCAACCAAAGTGGTGCTCAGGGTCCATGGAGGAGGAGGAAGCCAAGTAAACCCCCCAGACATTCTGCAGGGGCCCCCAAAGGGCTATGCTCTAGTTATAAGAGTAAACCAGACCTCACAAAGACTGAAGCCAATCTTCAAATCATATTGATTCCTGCCTGAATCAAGATGACCTTCCCCTGGACTAGCTAACATCCAGAAGCAAGACCATATCCTCCACGGAACAAGAGAACATCAATTAAAATTATCTCTGTAATCCAACACAATATTTGGCACTAACAAAGATAGGTAATAAAGAAGTTTAGAGGGCTTTCACTACCAGGGAAATAGCTGTGGCAGACCAATGCACTATAGAATAAAATCAGAAGAGCAGATAAAATGCAATGGCCAGGCGCAGTGGCTCATGCCTGTAACCCTCACAGTCTGGGAAGCTCAGGCTGGAATTCTGCTTAAGGCCAGGAGTTCAAGATCACGCTGAGCAAGGTCAAGATCCCATCTCTACCAAAAAAACAAAAATAGAAGCAAGGCATGGTAGACATGACTGTAGTCTCAACTACTTGAGAGGCTAAAGTAGGAGGATCACTTGAGCTCAGAAGTTTGAGGTTGCGGTGAGCTATGATTTTGCCACTGCACTCTAGCCCAGCAGACACAGCAAGATCCTGTCTCAAAATTAAATCAGATTAAAATGCAAAAGTCCTGCTTAAAGTCACCAAAGAGCATGAGAGTCAATGAGGACTACATGGGATAGGATTCTGGAAAGGGGGAACTGCAGAGAGAAAGCTGTGGTCTCTGGCTGCCCCTTCCCTGGTGGTCTCTGTCAAGTCTGTGAATATGTAACAAGCTGAGAAGGCACTGCCCAGGCACTGGGTCACCTCCAGGGGACTGAGAAATCATCAGAGTTTCAGAAGTTTCAGGAAGCATAAGTGATAAAACTTGGACACCTAAAGAGGCTCCAAAATATGGTCTGGTTTTGCCTCAATACATTTGCCCAATTCTATAAATTCCCAGAGCAGGAGATTTAAGCAGAGAATTTTGGCAGTTTAATGATGTCAGTGATCCTACAATTAGGATCTGCCGGGGGAAAGGGTCCCTGTTAACACTGTAGAGACTCAGCTGGAAACCTTGGAGGTCTCTGTACATCTCAGGATAAGGAGATCACCAGAGGTAACCAGCTGCCAGGGAGGCAAAGCCACTCCACCCACCACTCCCAGTTGCTGCTATACTCTGCCCCTCATGGCCTGAACTGAAGCGGCACACCTTCTCCTGGGGAATCCATACCTTGGTTACTCACAGCAATCACACACCCCACCCCACCCCAGGGTTGGAGCTGTGTTTCCTTTGGCTGCCCTGACACTTGAGCTGAAGCTGTGTATTGCCTCCCAGGGAATCAGAGCCTTGATGAGCAGAACAGCTGCACCTCTCAGGGTTGAGTTGATGTGGCATCCTGCATTCCAGGAAAACAAAGCATGGACTAGCTGAGACACCCTGCCAAACAACTATAGAACCCTCCCTCTCTGGAACTGGACTAGCCCCCCAGATTCTGTGATGCTCAGACATCCTACACCCTTACAGAGTAGAGTCATTGCTGTGCTGCTGCCCATCCCCCCGACCAAACCCATAGCTAAATTCTACCACTCCTAGGTCTTTGCTATCTCACAGAGCCTAGGCTAATGCCCTGTGTCACACTCTAAGGGCCCAGAGTTGCCACACATAATGCCTCATCCTATGTAGCCTGAACACTGCTGTGACCTATTGGTTCTGGTTCCCAAATTATGATTGTGCTCTACTTCCTGGACCTGAACCTCCACAGCACCCCTTCTTCCTTGAAGCTTTGCCAGTGGTATGTCCTGGCCCCCAGGGATAGAGTCATAGATATAATACAGTCCCTAGGGCCCAAGCTGCTGGAGGAGTGTCCAACTCCATAGGCAATCTGCACCTAACCCTAGCTCAGAGAGTGAACCCAGGTGCCACAGGTTTGTGAAACCCTGAGCCCAGGGACTCAGGCTTCATAGCCACTCTGAGCACCAATGCCCTGGTACCACTGCAGCTGCTTCTGGACCATGTCAGACCCAAAACAACTGCAGCTGCTTCTGGACCATGTCAGACCCAAAACCAAAAAGGATACTCTCCTCTAAGATTCCCTCTCATGGAGAAAATGAAAACAGGAGGACCCCCTCTTGCCACTGAGAACTTTTAACAGCTCACACTGCTGTCATTGCTGCCACAAACTCCTGCATCTCAGGCAGCCACTGAGGCACCTATAATCATAACTGACATTAATTGCAGCTAAAGAAGTTGCACAGAGGCCTTACTACTGCATCCACTTGGAACCACAGCAACCACATTCTGCTCAACTGGCACCTTAAGACCCAACTGTATGTGAAAGTCTTTCCCTACAAAAACCTTTCTGTAAAGTTTAGAAGAAGTGCCTGTTTCACCAGATGAACAGACCTCAACACAGGGATAAAAGAAACATGAAAAAGCAATAAAACAGGCCAGGCACAGTGGCTCATGCCTGTAATCCCAGCACTCTGGGAGGCCAAGACAGGCAGATCACCTGAGCTCACAGGTTCAAGACCAGCCTGAGCTAGTGAGACCCTGTCTCTGAAAATAGCTGGGTGTTTTGGCTGGCACCTGTAGTCCCAGCTACATGGGAGGCTGAGGCAAGAGAATCGCTTGATCTCAAGAGTGTGAGGTTGCTGTGAACTATGATGCCATAGCACTGTACCAGGGACAACAAAGTAAGACTCTGTCACAAAATAAAAAAAAAAGACAAAGAAAAAACAATAACACATAGCATCACCAAAGGAACACACTAATTCTCTAGTAACTGACCCCAAAGAAAAGAAAATGCATGAATGCCAGAAAAGGGATTCAAAACAATGTTCTTAAGAAAACTTGGTAAAAAAAAGAAAACTTGGTAAATAAAATACATGATCCAAGATACAGCTAGACAATTCGACAAAATCAAGGAAACAATTTGTGATCTGAATAAAAAACTCAAAAAAGATCTAGATATCATAAAAGGAACCAAACAGAAATCTTGAAACCGAAGAATTCAATGAAGGAAATTATAAATACAATAGAGAGCTTCAAAAGTAGAACAAATCAAGCAGAAGAAACAATTTGTGAACTTGAAATTTTTTTTGAAATTACCTAGTCAGAGGGAAATAAAAGAGAATTTAAAAAGTGAACACAGCCAGCTCGGTGCCTGTGGCTCAACGGGCTAAGGCGCCAGCCACGTACACCTGAGCTGGAGGGTTCGAATCCAACCCAGGCCCGCCAAACAACAATGATGACTGCAACCAAAAAATGGCAGGCATTGTGGTGGGTGCCTGTAGTCCCAGCTACTTGGGAGGCAGAGGCAAGAGACTCACTTGAGCCCAGGAATTGGAGGTTGCTGTGAGCTGTGATGCCATAGCACTTTATCCAAGGTGATAGCTTGAGGCTCTATCTCCAAAAAATAAAAAACAAAACCTCAGGCCAGATATCTGTTTGCCTGATCCAAACACAGGATTCAGAAATTGTATTTATGTTTGTTTATTTATTTGTTTTTGTCCATTCCCTAATTCTGCTCTTAGACATAATGAGAATGTATTACAGTATTACAGTTATCTATGTTAATGAGTGCATGTTAAATTTTAATAGAATGTTGAAAATGAATAAGTATCAGGAGAGAGCTTTTAAGGAAATTGTTTTGAAAATGGAGATTAACAAGTGATGATTTTTGTAGGAGAATACATACACACATAAGGTGGAATAAGAAATGACTAATAAATATTAAAGAAAATATGCTCAGACCTCATCACAGTTAGGAAACATGTAAATTTCTTAATCTTGAAATGTGGGAGGTTGGGATTTCCCCATCTCATGCGTAGTGGAAAGGTATAATTATGATAAGCTGTCTTTGGGAAGAAGAAACGGGAAATATTTAAATTCTCATCCAGCAATAGAGCTTCTGTTTTTGCAAGGATGTTTTACATAAGGACTGTCATGCACTAGGGCAACTCATCAGAGAATTGGAAGAGTTAAGAATATCATGGGAAGTATGAAGGAGACAACTGGTCAAAAGTCTTCAGAATACTGGAAAAGAATTCTAATGTGCTAAACATTAACTGAGTAGGAAAAGGAAATAAATGTCTGGTCCCTTTCAGCAGCCTCTCGATATCACTAGCATGCTTTGTCATCTACAGCGATTGTGTTCATTCACCTACAAGACTATATATAAATGTCCTGCCAGATGTTGAAATTATAACTTAGAAGATAGCTTACATTGGCACCTTTTCTTCTAGTGTGTAGTTCAATAATCAGAGTGGTATCACTAAACATCAAATTCCATGGAGTATTCACCTCTTAATTTTGCAAACTGCATGAGTGATACTTGACAAATGCTTAAAAGGAAAGTCTACCTCATCCCTAGTTTCACACTTGATTCTGCTTCCTAATTTGATTGTTTAACTTTTATTCACTCAACAAACTGTTATTGATTACTATAATTCAAACACAGTTTCACAGTGATCTATCTGTTTTATGGTTAAAGCTTTATCACTTGATGAGTTCTTTACAAAATATTTGGCCTGACAGGCTGTGTGATGTCTCTATAATTTTACTCAAGGTCTGTTTTCTTGCTCTCTTGTCTTACTACTGTGATTCAAAAATGAAATATCTCCTCTATGTTGTAACATGGAGGGCAAGGTTTACCTGCTCTCTTAAGCTTTCCTTGCTTTTCTATCCCTCTAGAACAATGGTTTTCAAGCTTCCTAATGCTGGGACCCTTTAGTACAGTTCCTCATGTTGTGGTGACCCCCAACTAGAAACAAAAATAATTTTATGGTTGGGAACTGCATTAAAGGGTCACGACATTAGGAAGGTTGAGAACCACTGCTCTAGAATTTTGCACTATTAGCTTTATGCTCTGAATAAGCTCATCTATATTTCTATAATACTTCTATATAAATATACCATTAAAATCTCTATAATGGACATCGTATTTTAGCTTCTCAGCCAATTTTTGGAAAGTCACTTCTCCCCATTTTCATCTCTGTGGTTGAGGTGGAACAGACTTGACCTCCCTTTTTGCAGGATAGACACAAGACCCAGATCAAAGCCAATCAAACTTCCCTGGCCACAATGCACAACTCTGGATGAAAAAATCATCCAAGTAGTACAAAATAGAATACACTTTGAAATTGATATGAACACTTGGAAATAAATGATCACTTTTGTGAGACTTCAGTTTGTAAATTTGTGGCTCCTATTTGACACCATTTATTGGAAACATGCCTGGGAGTGAAATAATTAAAGAATAAAGAGCCACCAAGAAGTCAAGAGGAAGTGAATGTGTCCTAGAATATTATGAGAGCGCCTGGATCTAGCTGTGGCTGAAGCCATTTGTAACCCCTAGATATTTTAGCCATTCTTGCTAATAATCATTATTCTAATTAAAGTAGTTTAGGTTGAGTTTTCATCATTTGCAGCTATAAGTGTTTGCGTTAAAACCTCATATCTGTCTCAGTGACTATACTGTGAGGGTGATACAGAAGTTGCTTCTTCTAGTCTATTATAGAATTTGGAACAAAATGGGGACTCGGTTGGTATATTGACAAAAGACTAAATGAATGAATTACAGAATACTAGGAAAAAAGTATATCTATATCTATATATATCTGTATCTATCTATCTATCTATTAGTCCTAGTATCCCAACAATTTGGTGCCCTAGTTCTAAAACATGGAAAAAAATACCTCATGAAAACATTTATTATTTTCCAATTATGATACTGTACTGTGCTGGTCATAGTGGATCACGATCCCTCGAAAAACCCTTATGATAGTTTACTCTGGATGGATAGATTTAGTATCTCAGGATAATTAAGCCCTTTATTTACTTCTTAACACCAAATGATATCCTCCAGGACCTAAAGTTATGGCATATGAGATGGCGTCTCTTTCTGTTCCCTTGAGATCGAGTTTCATAGTCTAATCAGACTCCCATTAACAATCTTCCCCTGGACAGGAACAGAGCTAATATAGTGTGATGAGAGAGTGTTGGCCGGTGGCTCAAGCAGCTCTGCAAGTCTGCACATGTGGATTCTATTTCCAAACCTATGATTGATTTACTTTCAGACTGTGGCAAACCCTCCATTTTCCCATACGATGCTTATCAACAAATGATGTCTGCTTAACTCATTTAGTGAGCAAACGTCACTGTATTTTAGAAATTTAAAATTATTTCCCATAAACAATTTTTGCTTTTCTTAGCACAGTGTAGTTCTGCTCACATGATACGGTTTCTGATCAAAATAGTTACAATGAGATTTTGTTTTAAATTTTGAAAATTTAAAATTTCCTCTTAATAAATATATTGACCTTCATTGATAACTTAATATTTATCTTATCTCAAGTCCTATGTCACTTATAACATCTACCATAAAATAATACCTTCTAAGAATGTGTTTTCAAATAATCTCGAATTGGTTTCCTATAGATTATAAACTACTTAGGATGGGATGGATGAGTTTGAACAAACACTTGTTGATTTGACTTCATTACTCTTATGCGTAAAACAATAATCCTCAATTTCATTTATTTATATAGAGCAATATATGTGTGAGTGTAATATTCATTTTTCTTTAGATAGTACACAAATTTGAGTTAGCTTGTACTAGGAAGAAATGGCCTCAGCTATGAAAACCAGCTTGAGTTTCTGAATTATTGCTGTACCTTAAAGTCAAGAGCTAGGATAGGAAATCTTAAAGCATTGAGGTATCATTTGAAAACTAATGCTAGATAACATGAGAAATTATATAGCATATTTTCATCCATGGATTTCCTTTAATTTTTCTTTTAATTTACTTGTTTATAACTGACACTGGCTAGGGTTATGCTGACAGACTTATGTGTCTCCATGTTATGAGCATGAAATAATAACAGCATTATCCACTCATTGAAGGACTGAAAAAAAAAGTTACCTGGAAAACCATCTAGGCCAATAGATGGTTTGTCCAGTGTTTCTCTCCCTTTTAGGGTCATGTTTTGTTATTTTGTTTTTTGAGGGGCTATCTAGTGACTTTGATACTCATTGTAGAGTATCTTCCATTTCTTCTGGGATTTTGCAATTATTTAACATACTAAAAAGAATTTGATACCTGTGTCTCTACCATTTTTTTCTTTGTCTCTTATAATTGTGTACAATTCTGTTTTCTAATTTTGTTGGTTTATTTTAAATTGTTGTACCTAAAATTTGACTGTTTATTTAAATAATGTTACATTTCCATTTTTTGTTCATTTATTTATGCTTTTGATTCTATTGTACCTTTCATCCTTCTTTTTGCTATTTATGCTTTTGATTCTATTGTACCTTTCATCTTTATTTTTTCATCTATTTCTACCTTCTATTAAATGCCTAGTTTAGTCTTTCATATTTACTTTGTATCAAATTATGTAGCATTAGGTGGCGCCTGTGGCTCAAAGAAGTAGGGTGCCGGCCCATATGCAGGAGGTGGCGGGTTCAAACCCAGCCCCAGCCAAAAAAGAAAGAGAGGCAAATTATGTAGCATTAAAGTATTATGCTATGAATTTTCATTTGGGCCCAAGTTTAACTCTACCCATATATATAGCTTTTATATGTAGTGGCTTTACTTTAAATATTCTCTATCTATTTTGAGTATTAAATATATTTGCATAAATATACATATGTACATACATATGTACATATACATATATATGGTAGCTGGATACCTTTTTATTTCATTAGTGTTATTTGTTCTAAACTGTATTTGTTGCCCCCAAATTACTATTTTTCAAAAATATTCTCAATATTCTAAAACTTTAGAAATGTTAAGTGACATGATATACATATATATATTTCTATCAATCTTATTAGTCACTATATTCATTAGTTACTATGTTCATCTATATATTAGTTACAATATTCATCCATAGCTTTTAATAATCTACTTGATTTTTTCTTGAGATATAGAATTTCTTGAGTTAGTCTCTGGTCTACACTAATTTTCTACAGATACATCTGTGAGAATCTGAAATTCTTGCTTTATGTATTTGATCACTTACTATTGTCTTTATAATGATTTAGATCTCTAATTCAGAAATTATCAGAAAATAATTAATTTTCTATAAGTTTGGTGTTAATTCTGTTCCCATTATTTTCTCAGACTCCTTTAAACATCTTGTTTTCTGTCATTATTTAAGTGTTTAGGTATGCAAATTTTATTTTTCCTAATAACACTTTTTTACTAACTCAACAATGATGTAATTTTTGATATTTGTTTCCTCTTTTCTACAGTCTGTAATTTACATCCCTCTTTTGTTTTATATCTCATCTTTGTGTTTTGTGTGTTTGTTTCATTGAGTTCATGTTCTTTTGCACTTCTAGAGATGAAAGTATTTTTAAAGGGAATATTTTTGCATTTTATACAAATTTATAATTTGTTTTTAAGTTTATGTTGCACTTTATGTTCTTCAAATTAGGTAGCTTTTTTCCAACATGATCAGCTTTCCCATAATTAATGTGGATAGTTATGTCTGTGTCGTCCCTAACCCATGTAAATTATGTGAATTTCTCATAATTCTTTTACTTCCTTATCTGAAACCCCTGGTGTCCACCTCACAACATGATGAAGTTGGAGGGCTGATTATTGCTGGTTAGTGTTCTGTATGGGCTTTGGAATCTCCTATTAGATCAGAAGTTCCTCAGTAGAAGCTGCGTGTTGACATGATCTACCAATGATCTACTTAGTATCTGATCTTTTTAAATTAAATTCTTAACTTTTTTTTTTTTTTTTCAGTTTTTGGCCGGGGTCAGGTTTGAATCCACCACCTCCGGTATATGGGGCCAGCTCCCTACTCCTTTGAGCCACAGGCGCCACCCTTAAATTAAATTCTTTATGCCACCAACTTAGAGATCTCTCCTAATGCAGAGGAGATACATTTGGTTTACTGTCAAAGTTATATCACAAAAGCTTCATCATCCGTTGATTAACTCAGAGGGACTGACCTCCACACATTTGCCAATTTTCCCCTAATAGCTTTCCACCTCCTCTCTTAGCCAAAGTAGAGGAAAATAGACTAAGTTTGTAGAGTTCAGACATAGCTTTCTTCCAAGCCTTTCCTTTGGGTACTTGCACAACTGCAGGGATTCTTGGGTAACTCATTTTCTCTTTTGTGTTTCCATCGAACAATTACGTCTTAATATCTGTTGACCATTATAATTTTATATTTTTGTCTCTGCTCACCTTCTACCTGCAAGAAGACAAATTCGTTCATTTTTAATGAGTCATTTTTACAGCGATGGTTCCATTTACCTTCGTTTTCCTTTAGCTGTCTATCTGCAGATAGAATTAATTACTCTGGAAATGAGGTTTGCCAATTATTTATCCTGAAATAATCTCATTTTCTACAGCTCAATCAAAATCCCGGGTGGTAAAACTAATGAAACAAATGTTCTTAGTATCCTTAAGGGTCCATCCACCTAAATAATTTTCTTCCCAAAATATCCATTTTATATTTTTTTGCTCCATGATGATGGTAGGATATTCGAAGCATTAAAAAAATTTCAGATTTTTATTTTAAAATGCCTATAGGCTACGACTTCTGCAAAGCAAAAAGCAAGACTGTTTCTTCAGCTTTTGCCACACTAATTTGTCCTGGTCAAGCCAAAATATCATTTTAGTTCATGTGGTATTTAATTGTGAACAGCAATTGCTGGAGGATTTCAAGGGTCACCAGGTCCAGATGTTTGGTCATTAGTCACCACCGTATAACCCACCTTTAATATAATAAATATGGATAAAATAAGGAAACACTTCAGCCGTCAACAAGATTAGTGTTCAAGACTAATAGGAGCCTGATTTCTGCTTTTTAACTTTGTTAACATTTAACCCTTTGAGGGCAGGGGATTTCACTTGGAGTAAATCTCTCCTCACACACTCTGCTCTTATTTTCTGAAGTTTATATACCTTCATTAATGGCACATCTATTCACCAAAGAAGTGCAGGCATGCTTTTAAGTATTTTAATACTTTACATCACACTTCATATCTTTTTCTTAACAACATATTGGAATGTTTAAGAAGGTGGCTTTGTCGGATAGTCAGGTAATTGTCTGATAAAGTGACCTATGTCTGTGGCTATAGAACAGCTTATTTAAAAGAATTTATTGGACATATTGGGCCGATCTATACTTCCTGAAACAATAAAACAGATTATTTAGAAATCTTTCCTCTGTGTGTATACTTTTTCCTTTTTTAATTTTTTTTATTATTTTTTTTTTACTTTTTCCTTTTTCGTATTTATATAGAAAGAAAAGCAAAAACACCAAAATGTTTTATCTCTCGTGTAGTATTTCTCTCTGGTACAATGAAAATAAAACTCTGCAACCATGTGGTGCAGGCCTTGGAATCTAGCCACTTTCGAAGCCATTTGTGTAACTTTTATAGGTTCTTCTGCAGTAAATGGGTACAATGATAATATCCATGACAAGTTGTTTGGATTTAATGAGATTATGTATACATTCAATTAATACTTTTTTTTCTTATTCTATAGATGTTTAACAGATACTTTTGCAAATAATATATCTACTTGAAAAAGTGGATGAGGTTGGCTACAAAGGGGCAAAGTAATCAGTTTGTATTCTCTTGCTGATATTTTGGCATTATGTGATTCCTAAAATATCTATTATTTTAAATATAATTCTTTGATAGAAATTATTATTTTTTGTTATTAAATTAAATATCACCTTGATTCCACATTTAAGGAACTTTATTATCCTTCCAAAACAGTTATTATTCTGAATTATTAATAGTCAGATTTCTAGCTTTTTCTTCAATATAAATATTCCAAGTTGAAAAAAAATTAAATAAAATTCTTTAGCTGATTGGTTCTGTTTATTAGGAGGTATATATTGTGTATAACTGGTATCCTTAGAAATATCTTTTTAATTTCAGCTCTCTATAAGAGATATAATTGAAAAATGAAAATGGTGCATATGCAAATGTACAACATGATGGCCCCCATGTAGACACACTGGGGAATGATTTCCATAATCAAATTAGCCAACACATTCATCACCACACAGTTATGTTATGTGTGTGTATGTGAGGGGGGAGTGAGGGTACTTAATATCTACTCTCTTAGCAAATGTCAAGTAAACAATACATTATTATTAACTCTAGCTGTCATCCTGTACACTAAATCCCCAGATCTTATTCATCTTTTTGTTTCTTTTTCTTGTTTTCTTTCTTTCCTTCTTTCTTTCTTTCTTTCTTTCTTTCTTTCTTTCTTTCTTTCTTTCTTTCTTTCTTTCTTTCTTTCTTTTTTTCACACAAAGTCTCACTCTGTTGCCCCAGGCTACATGGGGCATCAGCCTCACAGCAACCTCAAACTCCTAGGTTCAAGTGATTCTTCTGCCTCAGCCTTCCCAGTACCAGGGGCTCCTGGAGTCTGCCACAGGGCTCAGATAATTTTTCTGTTTTTAGTAGAAACAAGATCTTGCTCTTGCTCAGCCTGGTCTTGAACTCCTGAGCTCAAGTGATCTTCCCACTTTGGCTTCCCAGAGTGCTAGGATTTGGGGTGTATATCACCATGTCCAACCCTTATTTATCTTATAACTGAAAATATGTAAACCCTTTGACTAACATACCCACTTCCTCCATGCCCCAGTCACTGGCAACCACCATTCAGGATATGTTTTGATAAAGGTACAATGTCAATTGTGACATCCCAAGTAAGAATTTTTTCTGCTCTATTCTATTAGAGCAGAAACCCTAACTTTGACCATATGAGAATCATGGTTTGTATTTTCCAGAACTTCAAGTCCTTCCTTAGCCAGTCATAGGAGAGAACTGGCAATGATCCAGGTGAAAATAATTGTTTAACTGAAAGAAAGCATAGGAAAACAATAGATCATCCAGTTCAACCAAAACGTGGGGGAGTCCGTTGACTAAATTCCAAAACAGCCTCAGAATCCTTCCTCTCATCAAAATTGCATGTTTTTTTATTTGTTTGTTTGTTTCTTTTGGTTTCTTTTTAAGAGACAGAGTCTCATTTTGTCACCATTGTCAGAGTGCTATGGCATCACAGCTCACAGCAACCTCCAGCTCTTGGGCTTAGGCGATTCTCTTGCCTCAGCCTTCTATAAATTGCTTGGTTTTATTTTCTTCTCTACCTACTACTACTTCCTGATCTCTCTTTCTTTCTATAATTTATTGTTTTCTGTGCTCCAAAAAATAATAATCATCTTATTCCACATGGTGTATTGTGATAGCATAATGAATGTATATACATAGGTTAAAAAAAGAAATTCACTTCTGTTTCAATCATATGATCCTAAAAAGCCAAATTTTTGTACACTTCTACATAATTAGCTGCATTGTTCCTTTTCTATGAAGACATTTTCATATTTTGAAGACTCAAACAGCTTTTTGTCTAATTTAAGCTCTGAACTAAATTATTTGTTTCTTTTTTCTTATATATAACCTATTTTTCCAGGCAATTTTCAAATCAAGATACATAAAATAGTTATGTTTAGTATGGATATACACGTATAACATATACATAGCTAATTATCTATTGTCCACACTGTTTCATAAACATATACAGTCAATATGCAAATTGATATTCATTTATATTTGTACATTCATTTAATTTATACATTTAGAAATAACCTTTCTAATTCTTATATCTATTCCTGTTGAATCTTGGAACATTGTCACAATTCAAATCATGCCCTGCTATGAACCTATGTCTAGAATATGTCCAATTTATTTTTCGGATGTCAGCCAAAAACTTTATAGATTTTTATTTCCTTCATCCTTTCCTATAACTCTCTTAGGGAAATTATTAGAGTAGCTGTCTGAAAGAACAGATTTAAAGCATTCAGATATTTCCTTGGTCTTAGAACTGATACCTCAGGAGACTTTCCACCAGAAAGGTACATTGGATTAGCACGGCCTATTTTCCTCTTATGTTCCTTAAACAGAACTGACAGCCCCAAAATAAGGAGGACAACTTGTTTGTTAGAACATGTATGGAATTTAAAGAAAGTACATATTTTCACCTTACCAGTATGAAGGAGATCAAAATAGGTTATGCGGAAAATAATTTCTTACCATTCCAATGAACAAGATGAGGTCCAACGAAACACAGGAAGGTGTCAGACTTCTCCCGAATGAAACAGATGCTTGCCATGTGAAAAGAGGGGCTTAATGGTGAGGGAAATTAGTGTATCAACATAGTACACTTAACAATTCAGGCATAATCTTATGCTAAGATTATTTGCCATATGATAGCAATCTTGAGTGCAAACACTGTGATCTTCTTGTATCAGAACACACCTGTCAATATTTATCGATTAGGCAGCAGTGAAACTTTGTAAGATCTGACACAGAATCTTCAACCTCTCCAAAGAAGAATGGGTTCAGTGAGGAATGCTGCACCTGCTGCTTTTAAGCAGCTGAGATTTAGGGATTTATTGTTTTCTTTTTAACTGTGAACTAAGTAAGTAGACTGGATGATAACTCATGATCAAAAAAAATAACTCTAAGATTAGCAATAGAAATTTACCACAAGTTATGGAGAGCTAAAATTAACTCGTGAAAAATAAATAGAAAAAATAAGTAAAATACAAATAATTTTATTTTATTTCTTTAATCACATGAATGGGCAAAATACATCCGAATATAAACTTGCACTCGAGCTATAGATATCTTCCCATTTGGCAAAAGAATTTTTTATCACAAGACAATAGCTTTTGAAGACTCAATTCCAGCTTCTGACTTTTATGCCGCTACTAGTTGAGATAATAATGTTGTTTAAATATTATGACATTTTCCTATAAAGTAAAAGTTCAGAAGTCCTACACAAACGACCTGCACATAGATTTTCACATCATTATTTTAATAATGAAACATAACTTTTTAAAATCCAGGAGGCAAAAGTTGATTTAATTATGACTTGGTATGCATATATAAATTTTCCTCTTTGCGAGCCTATTAAATCTAAGAATTTTCTTTGAGGTAACGAAAGACTGAAACAACAAATAACAACATTAACTTTGTGTGCGTATGTGTGTGTGTGCACGTGTGTACGGTATTTTAAATTGCACATGAACTCTCTGGCCAACCTGTATACATGCATAAGGAGTCAATATTTGTTGTTTACTATGGGCCATCTGACTTCTGATTTCTAGTCTAATATGTAAAGAGTTTGGAAGACATCACTACCATCCAGATGTTAAGAAAAGCTGAACAAACTGAAAAACAGCAGTTCTTACATCAATCAGAGAATTGCCATCACAAGTTGAATGCCTAATCTGAAACCTGGGAAAATGGGCAGGCAGGTTCAGAGAACAGCTTTCCTAGGCTTCTGCTCTAGGAAACTTTGTAACTGAAGCAAATATTAGTAGGAACATGTTAAACTATAATAGAGTCACTGCTGTAGGCACAATGTATGCTGGCTTGAGAATTAAAAACTTTAGAGGAGGCCCACTGTTAAGGGAGGCTTCTACATTTCTATGAGTTCCGCCTCCAGGTACTCAATCGGGTTCTCACATTAAAAATTTGAGAAGAATTATCATGTTTTCAGCAGAACAAGAGGGAAAAAAGCAACCATTCTGAAATATTCCCAGTGCTCTCTGTTCTCATTAAAAAGCCATAAAACAGAATGAAATCCTATAATGTGCAGCAACATGGATGAAATTGGAGGACATGATGTCAAGTGAAGTTGGTAAGTCACAGAACGACAGTATCATATGCCTTACTCATGCATAGGCACTAAAAAATTGATCTCATGAAGGTGGAGAGTAGAATAATGGTTACCAGAGGCTAGGAAGAGAAGAAGAGTGAAGAGATCTTGGTTATTGGTTGGTGGATACAAACATAAGATAGATAGATAGAAGTAATAAGTTCTGGTGTTTGATACAAGAGGAGGGCAAATACAGTTAACTGAAATTTATTTATTGTTTATTTCAAAACAGCTAGAAAAGCAGATTTGAAATATTCCCAACAGAAAAAATTGATCAATGTTTGAAGTGTTGGATACCCCAATTACCCTGATTTGATCATTATGCAATGTATATATCTATCAAAATATCACATGTACCCCATAAGTCAATATTTTAAAAGGTGTAGTCCTCAAATACTATTTTATCAAAGACTAAATGATTGTGGCTTTACTAGACCCTAATTAACCTGGAAGAAGGGAAATACCAAACTCAGGCTCACTACAAGACTGGGACCCATCACAGAATACTGGAAAAATTCCCCTTCCCTCATCTTACCATCATATCAATAGCATTCCTAGAAAATAATAGAAATACAGCTAAAAATACTACAGAACTTCAACCCTATTAAGTAGCCTCTAGAAAAATTCAAAAACTACATAAGAGTGAAAAACATGAACAGAAAAGAAAAGGTTAGTTGGAGGCACCCGTGGCTCAAAAGAGTAGGGTGCCAGCCCCATACGCCGGAGGTAGTGGGTTCAAACTCAGCCCCAGCCAAAAACTGCAAAAAAAGAAAGAAAAGGTTGGCCTCTGACACAACAGCTACAGCAAACATATCCTAACTTCTAGACAGAAAAACATATAACCTCACACCATCTATATCAGTTCCTTTTACCTGATGATCATGCTTGATTTTCAACAAAAAATATAAGACATGTTAAAATGACATGTTATTACATTCCAAGAAAGAAACAAAAAGAAATACTAGAAATTAAGAATGTCTCTAATAGTTTTGTAGTGGACTGGACACAATTGTAGAACAAATTAGTTAGCATAAATATGTCAATATAAATCTCAAAAACTGAAATACAAAAAGTAAAAAATTAAAAAGATAGAACAGAACATTCACTAAGATGGTCATAAATAGTATAACATGTATAATGTGGATACCAGAGAAAATTAAAGAAAGGGGTAGGAGAATTTTTTTGAAGTAATAATGGCTAAGAATTTTCCAAAATTAATGTTATATACCCAATTACAGATCTAGAAAGCCAAAACACCAAGCAGGATTAATACCAAAAATTCTATAATTAGGTATATAATATTCCAACTATAGAAATTCAAAGACAAACAGAAAATCTTGAAAGAAAACAGAAGGAAAAATCATAATGATTAAATTGCAATTACATTCAGAAACAATCTAAGGAGGAAGAGAATGGAGAGGAATATTTAAGGTAATAAAAAAGAAAACCAGCCTAAATAGCTACATATGACCAAATTATCCTTTAAAGGTAAGGTAAAAATAAAAACATTCTCAAACAGAAATCCATGGAATTTGTCACAGGTGGATCTACCTTGCAAGAAATGTCAAGAGAAGTTCTTCAGAAAGAAGGAAATTACAATAGGTCATAAATTCTAATCTATATTATAAAAAGGAAGAGCACTAGGGAAGGACTAAGTGAAGGTAAATAAAATTTTTTATTTTTCGTATTCTTAATTGACTACTATTTAAAAGTTAGCTCAAAGTAATAGCAACAATGTGTTTAGTGATTATAACTAATGAATAAGTGAAACAAATGACAGCAAGACTATGAGGGAGGGAGGAAGAAATTGTCAGGGTTTTGTTACAAGGTATTTGCATTACCCACGAAGCAATATAGTTTCATTCAAAGGTGAATTTGAATTAGTTGTAAATGTTATTTACAAACTCTAGGACACATATGGGCCAGTTACGTTACCTGGTTTAACTCACATGATTTTTTTTTAACCCTTTGTAGTAGATATTTTATTATATTATAGATGGAAAACTAATAATAGTTTAGAAACCAAACTAGATGTTCTGGTTGATAAAACTAGAGATTCACATAGAAGTTAGTTAGTTCACAGAACTACAAAGTAGCGGGCTCATAATTTTAATCCATTTCAATCAGCTTCAGATCCTGTAATTTCTACCACAGTTTCATGATGCTTCCTTTTTGTGAGCTCTCTTTGAAATATGAATCAAGGAGTATATAATTGAACAATCAAAGACAATCAAAGCCAAAAAGATATTTTGAAATAATATCAACACAAGAAATATATTTGGAGGTAGGAAATGCCCTTGGTGCAGAAATATTAAATAAAAGGCAGTGCTAGAGAATATATATCCAAAAAGTCCAATTCTTTACATTCCACTAGTAATACCATAATCAACCAACTTAACAATATAAAACATTGAAATTTTTAAAACTGAAGTCGGTGCCCCAGAGAGGTACATCTTCACATATTCACTTATTAACCCACCAGTACAGCACTGGCCTGAACAGTATCTAGTATTTCTGTACTCTTTACTTGTATGTGTCTGATAATTGTTCTCTTTAGTTTTTTTAAAATATTGAAATATTAAGAGGGGTATAAATGTTTTTGATTATATGAATAGCTTTTGTAATGGTTGAGTCGGGACTATAAGTGTGCCCATCAACCAAATAGTGTTCATTATACACGTTAGGTACATTTTCACCCATCTTCTCCTCCCCCGTTTCTCCTGCTTGATTTCCACTGAGTTTTGCTTCCCTCTGTTCACATGTATGTTAATCAGTTGCTTCCAATTTAATAGTGAGTACAAGTGGTGTTTGTTTTCCATTCTTGAGATAATAGGAGAATGGTCTTTAGTCCATCCAAACTGTTGCTAAAGATATTAATGCATCCCTTTCTATGGCTAAGTAATATTCCATGGTATACATGTACCACATTTTGTTAATCTACTCACGAATTGATGAACACGTGGTTTGATTTCACAACTTTGCAGTTGTGAATTGTGCTGCCACAACATTCATGTGCAAGTAATTGAGTAAATACCTAGTAGTGGGACTGTGTGATTGAATAGTAGGTCTCTTTTTAGCTCTTTATTGTTTATCGCACTCCATATTATTTTCCATAGAGGTTGTACTAATTTGCAGTCCCCTCAACAATGTTTAAGTATCCTTTCCTCTCTTCATCCATGCCAGCATCTATTGTTTGGGACTTTTTCGTAAAAGCCATTCTAACCTAAGCAATATTAAGCAAAAAGAACAAATGTGGAGGCAATCACATTACCAGACTTCAAACTACACTACAAGGCTATGGTAACGAAAACAGCATGGTACTAACACAAAAATACAGACATAGACTAATGAACAGAATGGAGAACCTAGATATAAAACTGTCTACCTACAAGCAACTGGTCTTTGCCAAAGCAGAGAACAAAGTGTAATGCAGGAAAAGTAGCCTCATTCAATAAATGTGCTGTGAAAATTAGACAGCCACATGCAGAAGAATGAAAAAGGACCCAAAATCCCTTAGTACTCAGCACGCTCAAGAAGTAATTCAAGATGGATAAAGGACTTAAATGTAAGGCATGAAACCATATAAATGCAAAGCCTAGACTAAAAACTTATAACTAAAACCACAATGGCAATGACAGCAACAACAAAAACAAATAAATGGAACTTTATTAAATTAATAAGCTTGTGCACTGCTAGGAAAATAATCAACAGAGCTAATAGACATCATAAAGCGTGGATGAAAATACTCATAAGCTATATATCTTATCAAGGGCTAATAACGAGAATCTACAAAGAACTCAAACAAATCAGTATAAAAAATTAAATAATGGACAAAAGACACGACTAGAAACTTTTTGAAAGAAGATTGACAAATGGCCAAAAGACATGAAAAAAATGCTCGACATCACTAATCATCAGGGAAATGCAAATTAAGGTCACAATGTTCTCTTAAATTCTAATACCTAAAATGTTCAAACTTTTATCTTATTAATCCTCATTAGTTCTAATTCTACTGTTTGATAAAAGCCAGTAAGTTTCCCACATGGTATCTCTGGAAATGTGTGAAGTGTATCTCATTACTTGTCTGGGCTAAAACACTCCTATGGTTTTCTTTTTAGGAGACAATGTCAAGACTTGCATTTTTCTCCCTGTTACTCAGAGGAATAATTCCAATTTCATGGCTCATGCTTGCAGAATATTTCTCTTGGCCCACACATTTAATAAAACCATTTACCAAGATTAAAAATCAAAGGATATCACATAAGAATACCTATTTACCACATTTGCTAAATATTTGGAGCTCCCAAGAACAAAGGGACCATATGTATAGGAGTAGTCACCCCATAACTAGGGCACTACCCAATTCACTGTACTGTTGGCCAATTCTTATTGCCTTCTCAGAACTAAGGAAGGCCAAATGGCAGTTACCACTTAGCTCTTGCTATTTCTTTGTTTTTCTGTGGCTTTAATTTTCTTTCTTCCCTCCCTCCCCATCTCCTTCCTTGCTTTTGATCTTTCTTTCTGTCTTTCTTTCAATTCTAGGTCTGTTTCACTCCTTTAATTGTCTGTCACCTTAGACAATTAAATTTTTCCCTAAACTGTAAGTCACTATGCCTCAAAAAATTTTATATCCAGAAATAAAGACAATGTACGATTTTTAGACCACCCTTTTTTATCTTATGCTATATTCCTTTGTGAAGATACCAACTGTGTTACATTTTTTGACATCCCAGATCAGTGTATATTGAGTTCATAGTCAAATTCCACACAGCTGGAACTCCTTGAAAACCACCTGTAGACTTAACATTTCTCCATATGCTAGTGGGGTACTTAGAGCTCTAGCTAACTGTGAGACTAAACATAAGTCACCCCTGTAGTGACCCATAGCTATGTTCTAATGGCTCAACTTTTCTTTATTCTCACTTAAATCTTCATTCTAATTCATGGGTCTTTGCTTATTTACCTATGCAGAAGCTGCTGCTTGGTATTTTGCCATTCCAGAACGTGTGTCTGGGCCCTGAACCCTTTCAGAGTACCTAATGCTATTATAGGCTTTATACAGCAAGCTTGCCTGTTTTTCAAAATGAATCTCACTGCCATTACCCTCAAATATTGCCTTTTGCCATTGTTTCTGTTGGGTTAGAAGTGCCAACCCCTGTGTAGATAAATCCCTTTTCAGCCTTGATTTAGTCACTCAGTGTACTACCCATGCATTCTAGCTTTAATACTCCTGAAAAATTATCAATTATTTAATTCTTATCTACAAAGTAAAGCAACCTTTAAATGAACCAAGCATAGAGATTTGTGGCTCCTCTATATAGACAATTGTCTCGGTCAATATTTTTCTTGATTCCTATTTTAATAGGTCTTGGTTTTAGTTTTTTCCCCTTTTACTGTAACATTGATTTTTTTTTTTTTTTTAGTAGTTAGAGAATATGCAACAAATAAATTTGGGTGTGGAATTTTAAAACTCTCAGTTACAGTTTCTTCGTCACCAATAAAATCCAAACTGATCAGGTAGAAATGATAAGAATTGGACAAATGTGGTACAATTAAATATTTGAGTGGTAGAATCAATAGAACTTGCTAACAACTCCTTACCACCACCATGAAAGGTGCAGGTTCAAATGGTTCCCTAGGAAAATTTTAACAATGTTAACTTTTCCAAAACTCACACCCATGTATTTCAATAGGAGGTGAATTTTTGTCTGCCAGGTAACAATTGTCAGTGTCTGAAAAACATTTTTGATTATTGTAACTGGGCAAGGTGATAGGGTAGAGGGAATGTGGTGCTGGTGCTTACTGCCCTGCAGTAGACATAGGAGGGAAATGCTGCTCAATATTTTAGGACAGTCTGGTTTTTTTTTTTTTGAGACAGAGCCTCAAACTGTCACCTTGGATAGAGTGCTGTGGCTTCACAGCTCACAGCAACCTCCAATTCCTGGGCTCAAGCGAGTCTCCTGCCTCTGCCTCCCAAGTAGCTGGGACTATAGGCGCCCGGCCATTTTTTGGTTGCAGCTGTCATTGTTGTTTGGCGGGTCCAGGCTGGATTTGAACCCACCAACTCAGGTCTACGTGGCTGGCGCCTTAGCCTGTTGAGCCACAGGCGCCGAGCCTTAGGACAGTCTTAAAGCAAAAAATTATTGACCTGAAAATCAAGAATACCAAAGCTTAAAAAAAAAAGTAAATAGAAAGTTTAATTTTGGTTTTGTAGAAAGTTTATTTTCAGTTTACATTCAAGGGCAAAAGAAATTCCAAACTAACTAGGGTAAAATTATGTATAAAGATTACTTATGATTATTGATGCAAATATAATAACAAAATATGAACAAGTCTTTTTCTAATTAAAATAACACATCAGGGCAAAGAAGGCTTCAATTTAAGAGTACATTGTATCTTATTCCATAAACAATGGGGAAAAAACTATCTCAATGTATTGCAAACAGCAATTCATGAAATTTAATATCTTATCTTAATTAAAAATAATAATCCAATCCTAGTGATTGAAATAACGTTTCTTCATAGAAATGTAGAAAGCATATATAAGAATAAAAAGTCATGTTGAACAGTGAACTACTAGAGGTATTAAAATTAGAAACAAGAAAGGTATGACAATCACTAGTATATTAGGTTATACTTTACAATATAGTAAGACAAGAAAATATCTAATAATATACATTTTAGAATGGAACAGACAAAATAATTATTACCTACATATATTATTATTGAATGCATAGAGACTTCAAGCAAAAAGACAGAAATGTATTCAAATTACCAAAAAAATGCAGAAAATGTTATTAAAGCTAAAGTTAAAACTATTAAATTATTTAATAATAGGAATAGTCAACTGATCATCATGAGTTAAAATTATCATTTTATTCACATTAACAATAATGGTAATAGGCTTAAAACAGGCTACCGTTCTTTCTTTTTTTTTTTTTGTCACAAAGTGTGTTTATTTTCGCTAAAGAAAACAGGCTGCCTTTCGCTTTTGATTACCCATGCTGTTTTCCTCCCCCTTTCTATACAAATATCCGAGTTTTATTGTAGGGTACAAGGAAGATACTCCTCACTTTCTTTGTCTAGATCCTTAGAATTACTGTAGCCATGTATTTTTATTTTTTTAACGAACCCATTATTTTCCTTTGTTTATAGAGAGACTCTATAAAGAGATTGATTTGAAATTATTAGAATAGTTTCACTGATTTCAACCAAAGAACTAAGAAAGTGATGTATGGAGGACCAACAGAAAGTGAAATTCAATCACAAAAGTGAATGAAAACGTGAGCTATTAGTTATATATTGTTCCCGGATGGAGAGACCCAATCAGTAAAGATGAAAGTTTTCTCCCAAATTAATGATCACAAATCTATGTTGTCGCAATTTCATTATTAGGGTGTGAAACTGTGCTCTTAAATGTGGTAATTTATTTTTAAAGTAAATCAAAGAGAAAAGGGCAACATTTAGAAGTAAAATATAGAGGATCTACTCTTCAGATAATAACACAAACAGAACAAATAAGTTCCATTTTAAAAAGCAAGAATAAACACACAGATTAACAGACATAAAGAAATTATATGTCTTGCTTCAAAGACATAGGATAAAATTTTGAATCCAGTAAAATATTCAAACAAATGAATTTATACTCCCCAATTCTACATTATATACATACACACACACACGCACACATACATACACACAGATAAATAAGTTCCAGTTTGATTAAATGTTTAGATTTAAAGTATAAAACAATAGAAACTTAAGAAAAATTTAGGGGACTACTTTTATCATCTGGTATAAGCAGGGCCTATGTTTAAAAAAAGAAATCTAAGCCAAATATTATAATGGTAAGGACTTATACATCTGTTAACATAAAAATATAGCAATAAAAGTTGCTATGCTATACAAAAAGTTTATCAACAAAGTTTATAAATATATGTGACAAATTAAAGTATGTTTTACCTCTTTGGTAACCTAAGAATTTTAATTTTAAACAACAAATTAAATTGAGAACAATTTAAAAGACCTAGTAATGGACTTCAAAGACTACTGATACAAATTAGTACATTTCTGAAGCACAAATTGGTAATAAGATTTCAAATTCTGAGTGCATAGTAACTATTCAGAAAATTTACTTCTAGGAATTCATTAAAAGGAAATAATTTTACTAGCCCCAAACAACATACCTATACTTGTTGCTTTGAACATGATAGTAATAATTTGAAAATAACCTAAATGATCATCAGAGATGAATTATTCATGAACAAAGTGTAACATAATCATGTAGGAAAATATTATAAAGTTATTCAAAATTTTGAATTATGACTATAGTTAAGGAATCGAGGTTTACAAGACTATATCTAGTCCTGTATATATCTAGTCTTGCTATATGTAGTATATAGACTCTCCCTTATAGAGTATAATCTGAAATTATTAAGATAAACTTTGGAAGAACATATGTTAAATGATTAGCATAATCACTGACTAGGGGATAGGAAATTAGGATATAGAATCATTTTTCATTTGTGTATTTTGCCCTGCTTAAATTTTTCATATAGATCAAACAGTATTTATATAATTTTTTATAATAATTTTATTAAATCATAATTGTGTACATTGGTGCAATCATAGGGCAGAATGTGCTTCATATACAATCAGAAACATTTTGATCGTACTGTGAGAGATAGCCTTCATAGCATTTTCTTAATCACTATATAAA
>CAUYRH010073493.1:0-15991 GCA_963574655.1 Perodicticus potto
ATGCAAATTACACAGGCAGGATCATTCCCTTTGCTTAGGAAATTTTGTGTTTTAATTAGCATATTCATTTGTATGTGAAGTAATTATTTAAAAAAGAAATATCAAGCTCTGTCAGCTCGCAGCAACCTTCAACTCCTGGACTTAGGTGAATTTCTTGCCTCAGCCTCCCAAGTAGCTGACACAACAGGTGCCGGCCACAAGGCCTGGCTATTTTATTTTGTTGCAGTTTGGCCAGGCCAGGCCAGGTTTGAACCCACCACCCTCGGTAAAGGGGGCCAGCGATCTACCCACTGAGCCACAGGTGCCACCCTTTATTTGCTTTCTTCATTCCTATAAGTGTATCTAGAAGGGAGAATATCATTAGAAATGGATGCTTGCAGTGTTACTGGGTGCAGAGAACATAATTTCACACTTAATCTGTGATGAAAAATGCAGAATATGACGTGAGGATTTAATGACCTCCTAAATAGCCTTTAAGTAACCTTTCTTATTTTATCCACAAATCCTTTATCACTAGCTTCAAAGACACCTGTTCTGATTTTTTTTTTAAATATTCCTTAATACGAATCATATATTTTTTCATCTTTTGTCCACTGTTCGTTTAGGTTTCGGTTATCTCAGAGCTCCTTCCAGCTACTTTTTGTCTATCGACTTTCCAGCTGATAAAATTTTGTTGCTATTGTCATTTATCTTCCATGATCTCTATCATTGTAGTTTTAAGCCTTAAAAATAATTTTCTTACTGTAGCTAGGAGGAGATTTCATGAGGACTCAGAACTAAATGTAAGTCTTTAATCTACCGTCTTAACCTGGAACTCCAAATTAGTTTTTTAAAGTTCTTTTTTCTCTCTCGTATTTCGGGTGAAATAGGGTAGTACGCTTCTACATCACATAACATTTTCTTCACCTTTACCATACTATAGTGTTTGGAATTGTTGCCTATATATGATATTTAAAAAGAAAAACCCGAATATCTTAATTGTAGACATGGATCTTCCCTTACATGGATTATTGCCTTAGCTGTAAATTAAGTAAATAATAAACTGAAAAGAAGATATCCTTTGGTTTGCTTTTAATTGAGCACAATAAAATAAAAAACAGCCAAAAGAAACAATAAATAAAATTGTATTCTTATACATACAGCAAAATAAAAGGAGAAAGATAAATTGGAGAATGTGAAACCTTTGTATTGAATAAAGAATTAGGCTAGTATATCTGCAACTTTATCAAAATATTCATTGGCATGAGCCCACAGTACTTGCTCATTATATTCTTCAATAGAAAATCATACAATTGGTAAGTGTCTAATGAAGCAAGATATTCAATTGGTTTGTGGATATGAAACAAAGGAAAATCAAACAAACAAAGCCATGTGCCTGTCAAATGATTTCAAATACATTACAACTCTGTATCCTAATTTAATATTTTTTTCATTTAGATATTAGTTATTATAAAAATGATCAGGCTATAGCTTTTTAACATGAACTTAGATGATACCAGTTAATATCTGTCAAGGTAGCTAATTTATTTTATCCTGTTTTAGGAAATGAAAATACTAATAACTTGGAATTGCTGGTAGATTTTAGGTCAAAAATTTCAACTAGAAGAAAATTCTTAGTATTTTATTCACTTATAACACTGTTCCAATTCTTCACAAGTTATGAGTTTAAGGATATTTTGAAAGGAGAAATACTACATGTTGCCAAGGACATTTTTTCTTGCCTAGCATGCTTTGGTTTTGAACTCTACCATGTGTTTTCAAACTTTCCTACTGCCATGAAATCTTGTCTCCATGAACCAAAACTTGAAGATGTTTCAAGTGGACTTGTAAAAATTAAAAAATAAAAATACAGTTTTCCAATTATATAATGTTTACTGCCTTAATAAAGCAATGTTATAAAAGGAAAGGAATAATTTGTAAATAAAGAGTAAATTCATAGTGTGGTTTATTTTTGGCAGAATTTTATGGATGCCTGAGTGAGTAAAAGCCTTGAGAAACTAAATTCCTATGAGTCATCATTATGAATACTGCTTTTGGCCTAGCTGTCACCGTATATTTAAATTACCTAAGAAAGACAACTATGCAAATTCTCCCATTTAATTTGTCTGCAGGCGGAAATCTACAGAAACTTGGAAACCCTCAAGAAAATTGTTGAAGGTTGCTTTTGTTCAGATAACCTTAACATTGAAACAAGGATTTGTAATCCTTTTTTGTTGACATGGACAGCAAATCAATGATGTAGACCTTGCCAATGATGACCGCACTGGCTGAAGGGCAAAGGGAGTGATGCTTCATGAATTTTGCTCACCAAGTTTAGAGAACTTTCTGTTATTTCTTAACATACAATTATCTTCATTTATCAGAGTGAACTATGTGTTTATTAATTTTTCTATATGCTCTGTTGATTGATGGTTGTAGCACTTATTTTCATAAAAGTAGGAATTAAAAAATTGATTGGAAATCAAATAAATTCTTTGCCTCACAAAAGACCATTCAATAATTTAAGACATTTTTAAAAAGACAATCAAACTTATTGTCATTGAAATATATAAGCAGAAATCAATTTGATTGTATTTTTTTTTTTTTTTTTGCAGTTTTTGGCCAGGGCTTGGTTTGAACCCACCACCTCCTGTATATGGGGCTGGCGCCCTACTCCTTGAGCCACAGGTGCCACCCTCCATTTGACTTTTTGATTTATGTTCACAATTTTCTTTTTTCTTGCAAGTAGTATGTAATTCATTAGAGGCCCCAATATCCTCAGCATCGTCCCTAAACCTTCCCTATAACACTTAGTCATAAAGGTAGTACTTCATAGCAGTCTACTTTCTGAAGTGAAATTTGGTCATTTTATCAAACAAAATCCATTCACAGTAATATATGTAGGACGGTAAGTTTCCTCTTTGCATGCCTAATCAGTGTCTTTTGGTGAACATCTTTCTGTTCCTTCCAGTTTTAAATTAACACTTAATATTAACTAAAAATAGCCAAGGTAATCCATTCTCTTCAAGTTTAATATAATTTGTGTGTCCTGTACTCTTACTCATTTTCTCCTATAACACAATTCTAGTAATTTTCCTGCATTCCTTAGTGACATGGGCAACTGATTCACAATCCAAATTTTGCCTTTGTGAGTGATTCATCCAAAATTCTAGCTTCTTGCTTTCTTGCCTCCTGTTTCCAGTGATCTTCCTTTCCATTTTTTTCCAATTCTTTTCCTTTGGCCATATCATGGGGCATTATCATGAACCCACACTCTTCTATCTTAGAGTCCCAAATTCTCATAAATGACAGTTTCTGCCCATTCATTTATCTCTAACTACTTACTTTGTAATGCATGACATATGTGTAGTACAATTTTGCTGAATGGAATTAATTTAAATTAAACACCAAGTGAGGCAAGCATATTTCATTATAAAATATAAAATGAGATAGTTTAGCTTCAGAAGAATAATAACCACATCAAAAATTAAATTTTTCATATGAGTTAAATGTAATTTTCAAATAACTGAGATCCAGAAATGCATAAGAATTACAGTTATGATCATGTGTGTATGCATGTATACTTGTGGGGATGTATATATTGTATATACGTGTGTGTAAATATACCTACTTGTAAACACAGAGAAAGAAATATTCATTATTTATGAATTGGTGGCCATTTCACTCCATTGAAAGTAAGAAGGATGTTAGATATTTAATTAAAGTTTTCTCTCTTCCAAAGTTTTATCAAGAACATTGTTTTGTATTTCCTTATCTATAAAACACATGTATATTCATAACAAACTCTACATGTGATGTGTTCAATGATAGCACATTTAAATTCAAAATAATGAATATCTCTTGAGGTTGTGCTTAGGAATATGGCATAAAGGACAATTTCAAAGTAAGGAAATTTAGTGAGTAAACAGTCATTGTAAGAAAAAGAAGACTATAAATAATAGTTGGCAGCAAACAAACAAAAACAAGTAATTCTTTCTAGACAAAATGAAAATAAAGATGAGAGGAAAAGTAAGAAAATATGTAATTATCATAGCCAAAATGGAAGAGAAAAAGCAATTTTCAGTAAATTTCACAGAAAGTACAAGTGCATGTCAGAAAAATGAAGCAAACAAAGTCATGTTCATTCAAATAAGAGTTTCTCACTCTCTAGGCAATTGATTGTCTTACAGGGAGCCTTTGTTGCCCTCTGACCTGGGCAGTACAAGATGCTTCGCAGAATCTTTCCCCTTCACCCACTGGATGCCAGTAACAATACCTCCCAAAGCCATACAAGCAAAATGTCTCTAGATACTTCAAAGTATCCATTGGGGGTTGGTGGATGAAAAATCAACCCTGTTTGAGACCCGCCGATTTAAGTAAAGACATAATAAGCTATCTTGCACTTTGTGATGGAAGTTTTTCTTCTGTTCTTGGCCTTACATACTATTAGGTGTCAGTAAGGCTTAGGAAGAATATATCTGGGAGAAAGGCATAACATTGGCAAAAAGAAAGTCACAATAAATAATGTAAAAGAAATATATATATTTTATAAAGGGTGGCAGAAGGATTGTTAAAAGAATAATAAAAACCCAGCTACATACCAGGGGTAGAGTGTGCCTCCCAAACTCTAGACGTACATTTATGTTCACGTTTTCCTTTCCTCTATCAAGTCAGAGTGTTCAATTTCAGTTGTTCTTCTCTCTAAGAAAAAAAATGCCTATATTTTTTGAGTTTCTGAAATGGAAAGATTTATGGAAGGCATAACACAGCAAGCTCCACAATTTGCATTACAATGTGTGATGGGGGATCACTGTGTAACTCCATTCCTGCTGTTCAATATTGATCCGTACACTGTACGTCTCATTAGCCTGCCTTCCAAACTGTATTCCAAATGTGTTATAGATTTGCTAATTTCAATAATTGCCTTGTGACTGTGACGATATCTTTAAGTAAGAAAAAATGGGTGCTGTGGGAAAGCAATGCTGGTCAGTCATTTGGCCATTTGAATAGCTAAAATTATAAGACTCAGTATGGCTTTAATGACTCACATCGATTAGGACTACTCTGAGTTGAACCATTGAGATGAATTTTTGGTTTAGACATGTGTTGGTTTCCGTATCTTTTCTCCACAGTATGCAAATATGTATCTCATGAAATTTGCCAATTGGTTTTCATTTTTCAACTTTTTTCATGAAATTACACTGTATCTAGAATCCTGTAAGTACATGAGGAAAATTCAGGTTAAGCGTATAGTATGGCAGAAGGGAAAACTATATCTAGTCTCTATCCTAGAGTTGAAGCTGACATTTATCCACTGAATACTATTTTCTTTTCCCATTAAAAAGGACCTAATAAATATAAATCTGATGTTAGCCTTGTAACGGGGCACCATTTCTTGGCACATATTTGAAGCACAGATATGTTTTGCCATGATTATCAGTTTAATTTATGTCCCATTTGAATAACTATTCATTCTGTTTTATATTTACAGAAAACAGTGATGTCAAAACATGTGCACTAATTATGATCTTATCACTTTCTAAGGAAATATCATTTTCATGTGGTGACACAGCTCTGTGGACCAACAGTTTTCAGTCTAAATAGTATATCTTTCATGATTCACGTAAGTTAATAATTTTTTTCACCTATTTAAAACTGTGAATAGATCAAATATGTTTATTTTCTCCTGTACTTTAAAAGTCCCATCCTGGACTTCATGGTTTTGTTTTTTATTTAAAAGAAAGAATAAAACTTAAACTTTAAGCTATCGTTATTACAAGTTTTTCTGTTAGATAGAATAGAATTTAATTGTCAGTAGTAAAACGGTCAGAAATACAGTGTTAAAAATTATGCAAAACTGTAGTAAGACATTCTCTTTTTAAAAGCTCCTGTATTGGAACTGCAAACTAATACAACATTTGTGGAAAGAATTGTGGAGAATCCTCAAAGAACTCAAATTAGCCCTCCCATTTGATGCAATAATCCCATTACTGGGCTTCTACCCAGAAGGGAAAAAATCATTATATCATAAGGACATTTGCACTAGACTATTTCAGCTCAATTTACACTTGCCAAAATGTTGAAACAGCCTAATCGCCCACCAGCCCAGGAATGGATTAACAAGTTGTGGGATATGTATACTACAGAATACTATTCAGCCATTAAAAAAGATGGAAACTTTTTATCTTTCATATTAAACTGGATTGAGTTGGAACACATTCTTAGTAAAGCATCACAAGAATGGAAAGGCAAGAATCCAATGCACTCAATTCTAACATGAAAGCAGTTGGATGAGCTAACACAAGGTGAGGGTCGGAGAGGGAAGGAGCAGGTGGGATTATGGGGTACGTCACACCTGCTGGGTAAAGTAAAAAGTCCTTATAAGAAGGACTTTACCTAATAAATCAATGCAATCAGTGTGACCTAATTCTTTGTACCCTCAATGAATCCCAAACAATTAAGAAAAAAAAAGCTCCTGTATTTGTACATTATTAAGTCCTTTATAGGTTTGTTCACAAATACATTTTTAAAGAAAACATAAACAAGCGTCTTACTTGACCACCTAATGTTTGTCAATAGATTTTCATAGTATATTTTTCAATATTGTTTTAAGGAAAGATAATGCTAATCATTCTTTTAGGTCATGGTTCCAATTTAAGAGAGCTGGTGGGAAAATATACACCTTCACGCATTTCACAGTCAATAATTTTAAGACCATTGTCATCGAACTTTACATTTTATAGGAAATTTCTCATTTTTGAGGGACATAATTTTAATAAAGTTATAGTTAATCTTTTTTTTTCTTTTTTTTTTTTTTTTGCGACAGAGTCTCACTTCGTCATCCTTGGTAGAGTGCCATGGTGTCACAGCTCACAGCAAACTCAAATTCTTGAGTTTAAGAGATTCTCTTATAGCTAAGAGTATAGGTGTCCACCACAGCACCTGGCTATTTTTGGAGGTGAGGTCTTGCTCTAGCTCAGGCTGGTCTCAAACCTGTGAGTTTGCACAATCCACCTGCCTCAGCCTCCCAGAGTGCTAGGATTTCATTTAATCTTCTTTATTGAATGTAAGCATTAGCATATCATACTGAAACATCGAGATTTGGATTGACTGTATCTCCAGTGTTGTATTCACCATGAGTAAATATAAAATTGAGTAACTAAAAAGTCATTGCTTTTATTTTCTAATTTTCCATCTCACATATCTTCAAAGGTATGCTTCAATGGAGTATCTATATCCGAAATGAAAGGAAAGGAAAGGAGAGGACAGGGAAGAGGAGGAAACGGGTAGGGAGGTGAGGGGAGGGGAGGAAAAAGAGAGGGGAAGGGAAGGTGCAGGTGAAGTGAAGGAGAAGGGAGAGAAACAGGTTCACATCATACTACTTTGTTCTTTTTCTCACCTAACACCTCAGTTTTTTAAATATATATATATATATTCATACAAACAGTATGTAGAGTCCAAATCCTGCATCTATTCACTTCCTCCTCATTTTGTGTTTAACAGATACAGCATGTTAAAATCAAATACATTTCTGTACTTTGTACACATCTTCTTTGACTTTCTAACACTGCTTAATGTACTCTAACGCTCTGTGAGTTTGGCTCACAAAATTTTATGACTATGATGTTTTTATTGTACATAGTGTCTTGTATCAATATAATATAATGTTTCCTGTCTCCTTGAATGCTTTTTGACTTAATTATACATTGTCTTAAATTAATCATCCAAACTTTAATTTCATTTGTTTTCTTTTTACATCTTTGCACATTCTTATGCCTTAAAAGTTCTTTTGCTGTTCGTTCCAGATACACATTAAAGAGTGGAAAATAGCTGTTATTAGTTTCCATATCAATCATTTCAATATTGCCTAATTTTCTGTGTTTTTTTATTTGGAGGTAAAATATTGACATGCATCATTATAAGCGATGTACTTGGTAGTATTTATTTTGTATTTCATGATTTTTATTCTTTGCCTGCTGTATATTTGTTTTTTTGGTTGTTGTTGGTATTTTTTGTTTGTTTGGGGATTTATTGCCTGTAATGTAATTATTTATACACTAGCTACAAAGAAAAAGGACATTCAGTCTTAGTTTCAAAAGTTTTCTTTCCATTAATATTTATCCTAGTTTATTTCCCCATACATCTGCTATTAATACTAACCTTTCTATCCCTTTTCATATGTGAAATGCACCAAACCTCACAATCTCAAAGTTCAAGTGGAAATATTTCATATGCACTGTGTGTAACCATGAATATATTTAAACTTATTTCTAACATTATTATTTACACTTGTGATTTACACTGCTTTTTCTGTCCATTTGTTCAACTTCACTGCCTTCTTTGTGATCTTTACTGTTCTTTCACATTTTCTTATTAGCCTAAAATACTATTTTAAAAATTTACTGAATATTCTTTTTTGTTTTATTTTTTGTTGATATATTTTATTGTATTTTATTTTTTTTGTAATTTTTGGCCAGGGCTGGGTTTGAACCTGCCACCTCTGGCATATGGGGCCAGCGCCCTACTCTGTTGAGCCACAGGCACTGCCCAATATATTTTATTTCATAATATTACAAGGGTACAAATGTTTTGGTTCCATGAATTTCTTTTGTGCGGTTTCAGACAACGTTACAGTTTTCCCCTCACGTGGATAGTGTGCATTGTACCTGTTAGTTGTGACTATTCTTAAGTCTTTGTTAAAAAGCTTAATTTTGAAAAATTATAGGGAATTCTAATTATGGCCTAGTTTTTTAGAATTGACCTTTTTCTTGACTTCAAATAGTTATTATAAGTTAATCATTTTTTGTACATAAACCCATATGTTTACCACTTATATATCTCACCATTTCTTTTTATATATGTATATATACACATATATATGGTGTATATATATTTTTATATATAAAATATGGATATATATACACATATGTATATATTTATCCATATTATTTCAGGAGTTAAGGTCTGTTATTTGAGTGATTAACCCTATTTTTACTTGTCTAAAAAAGTATTAAAATTGCCCTTATTGTCAAATTATAATTTAGCTGTGTATAAAGTTAAGATTTCAATTATTTATTTTTATATTCCTTTACCATATTATTAAACTATCTTTTCCTTATTTTGAGAAAATATTTTCATTTCTATGGTTATTTCTACTTAATAAACTGTTTCAACCCTATAATTGCTTATTTTTCATATGTGAATACATCAATTTTTAAAAGAAAAGCTCAACATTATGACTCACGGATGAAAAATTATAGCGAATTCTAATTATATAGTCACTGTATTTTAGCTGTCTAATTAGGGGAGTTTCTATAATTATTAACACACTGTAATCAACATGGCCCCAAAAATGTAGAAAAGAGTTCCATTGCAATTTCACTACTATTATGTTAGGTAAAAAAAGATGGAAAAAATATATAGTATACAATTTATTTATTAAAAATTATAGTGCAGTATAAGATAAATTATGATTACAGAAATAAAAATGTGGTTTCTTCTGTGGGCATATATGAGCTAGAATAGGGTATAATAGACAATTTGGGTTGATAGTAACACTATCTTGTTCTATGAATTGTTTATACAATGGATGCAATTCTCAGAAGTCCTGGAACTGGACATATAAGGCCTGTGTATATTATTGTATTTGGATTATACTTCCTTATGTTTTTATATTATCCTGCTAAACAAATAAAACATATTACAAAAATGAAAATCAGGCTACAGACTAGAAAGATATATTTGCAATACATATTTGACAAATTGGTATTCAGATTATGTGTACAAGAATAAATATTCATGTGTACAAATCAGTAATAAGAAATTTTATAAAAGTTAGGCAAATAATTTGAAAGGATACTTCATAAACGGAGATATATAAAAGGAACATGATGCTCAAATCATTAGTCATTTGAGAAAAGCAAATTAGCTACAAAGCAATACCATCTCGCACACAAAATTAGCTACAAAGTGATACCATCTCGCATACATTGGAATAGACAAGATTGAATACAGACAGCAGCATGGGTCAAGAGTCCAAGTAGCTGGATTACCTTCATGGCTGGTGGGGGTATAAAATTGTAAAAACACTTTGAAATACCATTTGGTACATTTAAAAAATACAATATGCATTTAATTTATGTTTGAGAAATTACATTTCTGCATATTTACCAAGAAAAATTTAAAAATTCAATATATAAATTTGATTGGTAAATTCTTAATTATTTGCCCTTATTGGAAATCATCCAAATATCTGTCAACAGGGTAATTGGCAAATTATGCTATCTCTATACAATAAAGTATTAGTAATAAAAATGAAAAAGTCTATTGATGCAGTCAAAACATATTTTGAATCTCAAAATTATTATGTTAGGGAAAATCAAAGCAAACCAAAGAAAATACACACTGTATGATTTCATTTACATGATTTCCTAGTACAAACATAACTTGTCTATCATGATTGAAAGGAGATCAGTGATTATGTGTTGCCAGGAGTTGGGACAAGTTGACTGCAAAGAAACAGAAGGAACATTCTTGGGAGAGAGAAAAGGATGTATTTTATATTAGGTTTATATTAGGTTGCAAGGTGTGTATGCCTGTATCAAAAACTACCCAATTTAAACCTCAAAATATTTGCATTCACCATATAACAAAAAATAACCTAGAACAAGATGTTTTTACGTTTTATGAGTCTCCTATTTATTTGCATAGTAAATAAAAATTCTTTTCTAAGTAATATGTCACATTGGTGAAATAATTTTGTTAAAAACAGTACAAATATTTATAGTAAAATGGTACACACTAAAGAGTATGATGTTTGCTCTCAGTTTCGTCATTGAACAATTTAGCAATATTAACCTACTTAAATATATATGTATACATTTGCATGAAATAGCTAAAATTCAACAGTTTAGAGATTCTTCATGAAAAAACAATTTACTTGGAATGATTATGTGAATTTTTAAAGTTAATTATGTTAGTCCCGTTGTCCAGGTAATGTATAGTCTGACTTCATTAATTTTAGTTAAGATATATTTTAAAAGATCGTTTTAGAATTCATATTCCAATAAAGCTAATTTATTTTTTTTATAATAAGTTGTTTTAAAAGTTACACAAAAACACCAGGCACAAGGGCTCACACCTGTAATCCTAGCACTCTGGGAGTCCGAGGTGGGTGGATTGCCTGAGCTCAAAGGTTCGAGACCAGCTAGAGCCAGAGCGAGACCTTGTCTCTAAAAATAGCTGATAGTTGTGCTGGGCTCCTGTAGTCCCAGCTCCTTGGGAAACTGAGGCAAGAGAATCACTTGAGCCCAAGAGTTTGAGGTTGCTGTGAGCTGTGATGCCACAGCACTTTACCATGGGAAACTAAGTGAGACTCTGTCACCAAAAAAACAAACAAAAAACATTACATAAAATAGAAATGTCAAATAGAAAGCTATGGCCTCAAAAATAAAACAAAATAATACAGTTGAGAGTTTAACATAATTGTATGTAAGAGCTTTAAAATCAGGATACATTGCTTAGCCAAATTAAACCAAGCATAGTTTTTTGGGATGTAATGATTGCTGCCACCAAAATATTTATTACTTAGGATTAGTTCTCATTTAAGTCGTCTTAATTGTTAGATTGGCACATTTTGATGGCATTCACAGAGTGGTGAGTTTGATGTTCTATTGTACTAATCTTGTTGTAACTATCTGGTAAATCTGTCTTTAGCTGACTCCAGAAGGACTTTAGAATTTCCCAGGATGAGTTGTCAGACAAAAACCCATTCTCATCGATCTATTCTATTAATAGATGGATAAAAGTTTTCAAATTATTTCCCAAATCAGCACTTCGTACTTGGGTGATTTGAACTGTGGCTCCTGAAGATAACGTTTCCTCTTCAAAAATTTAATAAAAGAATATTCAGAAAAAATCATTTTGTTTGCTATAATTTCTAGTAATCCTTCAACTAAGTTAAATAATAATTTTTTTCTGAATGTTTTATTACAAATTTAGGTAATATAAATGATTGATTTCACTTTTAATTAACGAGTGCATTACTGAGGAATATAAACATTGCTGATGAACTTACACATACATAATATATTGAGCAATATATTCAATTGCCCCCATAAGTGAAGAAATAATAAATCTTAGCACTAAACAACATTAGAAAAATATTACTCAATATTAATTTCAAGATATGTTAATATATTGAACTAGGTAATAAAATTAATTCTATTGTTTGTCATTCTTTAACAAAGAAGTAGATTGATTATAGATTACATGCTCAGCCCTTAGAGATGATTATCTGTCCTTCTTCAATTCTGTAAAAAATAATGGCTGTATCATTAGCATTCTTGGCACTGTGTTTGGGGCAACATTAAAGAAAACACATACAAGGAGATTTTAAATTTCCTCAAAGATGAGTTGAAAATATTTAAATATGAACAAGAGGCAATGGTCAATGTATAACTGGGCAAGTGTAGTGTGCTGAAAACTAAAAGGAAAAGTAGGTTAATTTAGAGCATACATACGAAAAATAGAGTGTCAACTATTAATGAATTTATATGTGTGTGTGTGTATTTGGGCATATTTGCATGTGAGTCTTGACATGTGTTTCTGTATGTGAACTGAAAGGGGTATTGCATTTCCTAGAGAAAGTTCCAGAAGACGTTATCATCTTTTATGCTGCTTCAAAAACATAAAATCTGATATAATGGCAGTGTACCATTGATGTAACACAATGTTTATTAAAGTAATCTTGTAAGTATTACTAAATGCATTTGTGTAAAGTGTATTTGCTAATTAGGATGACTTGGGATGACTGAAAGAAGAGAAGTATACCGATCAATAGGAAATTTGATGGTAGGTCAAATAGAGCCATCTCCCTATGAAATCTTCATTTAGAAGTTTAATGTGTGAATTGCTGTGTGTCACATGAACCCATTCTCTGTTTTCTACATTTATTTTCAAAGTTAAAAGGGAAAGTATGTAATGACTGCATTATTTTATACGAATTAGCATGAAATGCTGTAATAAATAAATTTTTAAATAAGTTTAGGATAAGCGAGTCCACGATCTATGGATGTCTGATGAAAAACAATGTCCTTTATTGTATGCTGATTTATATCTCCAGAGAAAGTTTTTCAGACAAAAGATTTGTCAAATAATAAAGCCTCTCAATTTGATGATATTTGGGATGGGTAAGATTCTCACACATTACAGTTAACATAACAGGTAAAGGAAATCTTAGTGTCTAAAAAGCCTTTGGGAAACTTTATTTTGAGGTAGAAATAAAAAGATTAATTCATTTTATTTTAAAACACTTTTTAGCACTGACATGTCACCTATTAAATCAAAGTGAAGATTTCTTAATCTCATAAAAATAACTTAACAGTGGGAAACATGGTCAGATTTTTGGAACAACATTTACCATTAAACTTGCTCCCTTTGCTTAATTTTAATCATAGAAATGATACAAGTTTGTAATCAAGATTTGTTTCTTTTAGCAAATTACCCAGATATATCTTTGTCATTTCATTATTTTTGTCAGAGCAACTCCCAGTGTCAAACTTGAAATGAAGAAAAAGGAATACAGGTGGAATATTTGGGATTTGAGTACCTTTCAGTTGATGACACTATTTTTTCCTCATTGAGTCTGTTCCCTGAAGAAGCAAGACATGCTGGTGAATATTTTTCCAAAATATATAAGAGTGTACAAAATGCTGACCATTGTGGATAGAGGAAAGGGTGTAAATCTGCACTTAAAAATAAACCTTAAAATGTGATAGGGAAAGAAAATGCTGAGTAAAATACATCAATGTTTTGGCATTTATGCTCTGCAATGATGTAAGAAAACCACATACAGAAAAGTAAAGTAGTTTTTTTATATTTGATAGCAAGATGCAATAAATTCTAACATAGCCACAACATTTTGTTGTTTCAAATAATAATTATTCCATTTTTCTAAATTATAAGATACTAATACATTCAACTGCTACTTATAAGTCCTAGAGATATTCAATCATATTGCATGTATATTTTTTAAATTATAAAAAATTAAATTGATTCAAATTTTCAGCATTTGATTTATTCAGCAGCCAGTTGCATTTAAAAGAAGAGATTGAAGTTTGTCTTAGATTTTATTCTACATCAGTTTATTAAAATTTATTATATGATGCCATTTAATCCATGGCTAGATGAGAGGTATTCATATTTTAAAAGTTGTCTACCAGCATTCACATTATTATTCTTTCATTTATCATCAACTATGCAGATTCTTTCAAATAGTACTCATGATCTCAAAATCTTTTAACTGCTAATAAATTGTCCTAATGTCTGTATTTATAGATTAAAGTGTTCTGTTAATGTGGGTGATGATCTCTGAGAGTAATTACTCTAGCCCATTAGTCATGCAGATGCTTCCGTGAAAGATGCCAGAATTTTCTTCATGGCTTCAATGACTCAAAAGTTTCACAAGCCAATGAAACAAAATGATTCTCCTTGAATATGGGGGGAAACTTAAGAGTATTATAGTTTAGTTTTGTTTAAATGGAGGATTATAGGAATAACTATGTTGGAGCTCTCTAAGCGATGAGAGAGGAATAGAGATCACAGGTAAATGCGTGATTTCTCAATATTGTAAAAATCTTGCAGGGAGCAGGGGCAGGCACCTGGACTTCCAACTACACTGGGAGGTTGGTGTGTGATAACATTTACGTCCAAGAGTTCAAGACTGGCTTGGCCAATATAGTGAGACCCCATCTCAAAAATACATAAATATAAAAATGATCTAATTGGGCCTATTATTGCCTGCTGCTTCAACATCAAATCATTGCTCTGAAAATTAATTTAGAAGAGGAGTATCAGTTATTTATCTAGGATATCCTGTGTATAATTTAGTCACCAAATGTGCTGATGAGAAAAATGTTTACTTTATAAAATTTACTTACTTACTTATATCAAATAGATACTTACTTATATCAAATAGATGTAGAAAAAATATGGAACTCAAATGTCACCATTCTCCATTTCTTAAATAAGTAATGAACCTAGGAAAAATAATCCATATGTACAAAAAAATTTGAGTAGAAAATTGAAATGAAATTTTACAATGAATAGATTTAAAAAATTACATGAAGCCACTGATTAGCCTAATTAGATTTGGGTGAGGAGGCATTATTTGCCTCTAGATAGGGTCTTTTACAAAGTACAAAATAGCACTTAATTGAACCTAAATTGAATCAAGCCCTCCTGATCTAATGATCAATTTAGAAGGAATACATAACACAATAGAACAAATAAACAGAACAAGGATGCAATCAATTCAAACTAAAATATGGAAAGTTTTAGAGGACAAATGACTGGATTTCCTTTTCATCATATAAATAATGAAGGATAATAGTTATAGATGAGAGAGACTTAAGAAACAAATCGTCCAAATGCTATGTGAAGACATTATTGGAATACTGACTCTTACTAAATATTTCTAAAAATACATTTTTACCATTATCAAGGAAATTTGAAAACAATAGATGACATTAGAGAAATATTGCTAATTTGGTGACTGCACTAGTTAAAAGGTGGTAACATAAAAAAATAAAATGTCTTGGTTAAGGTTGCATGTACTTTAAGATACTCTAGTTAATAACAACCAAAATACAAGCATGAGGTAAGACAAGGAAAAAGAGAAAAGGCCGGGTGTGCTGACTCACACCTGTAATCCCAGCATTCGGGGAGGCCTGGGCAGGTGGACTGTGGGAGCTTTGGCATTTGAGCCGAGCCTGAGCAAGAGCAAACCCCATCTCTTAAAATAGCAGGTGTTTTGGTGGGGGCTTGTAGTCTCAGCTATTTGGGAGGCTGAAGCAAAAGGATCGTTCATACTCAGGATTTTGCCATTTCTGTGAGCTCTGACCCCACAGCACTCTCCCCGGGGGTGACTATGTAATATTCTGGTTTAAAGAAAGAAAAGAAGGAAGGGAAGGGAAGGGAAGGGAAGGGAAGGGAAGGGAAGGGGAGGGGAGGG